>CM070819.1:24481993-24754493 GCA_036326025.1 Chrosomus eos
CTAACGCACTTCGGTCTGTAAAAAGCCAGCTTTGATCTTGTTTGGGGCAAATAAACAAGCGTGCGCGCCCCGCTCTATACTGCAGCGTCATAGTGCCTGCGCAGTTGGGTTGTTTACCGCGCGCGGGCACTCAGACTCAGTCACGTCTCACATGCTTCAAATTTCTCTAGAATTCCTCTGAATGAAAAACACCTTATCAATGCCATAAACGCCCCATATACTGAGACCAATAGCCAGAAGAGCAAACCTCTCTAAATATTTTGAGTTACATACTATTATCTTGTTCAGCAATAATGTTTTGTTTAATTACTTTATAGCCTACTGTGTGAATATCATTTCGATACAGTTCTGTCTTATACTATAATATGCACATTTCCAGTTATAATAAACACACTCAAGAGAGAGCTGCAAATTAAATGCTTTTTAAAATATATATATATATATATATATATATATATATATATATATATATATATATATATATATATATATATATATATAGTATGTTATATTTACATAGTTGCAAATTAAATGCTACGTACATATTGCAGTATAGGCTTCATGTATACTATAAGAAAATTAATTTACAACATGCTGCATCATCTTTTTAATCTATTACCATTTTATCCCTGTCATCTTTTTGAATCATAACAGCCAATCACATTATCTGAACTCACCTTGTACAGTGGTTGCAGTCTCTTTGAATCCCAGACACACATATGGAGTTGCATGTAATCCATTTATTCCTGCTTTACAGCAACCACCCGTCTTGAAGCCCATAAGGTTTTCACAATTGCCCATCTCTTGTTTCTCCATGAGGTTTAAGGCGATGTAGTTAAGTCCATTCTGATAACCAGCTAAAGTCTCTCGGCACATGGGAGACCCGTACTCCTCATCAGAACCTTCACTGCTTCGGACAGAGACATTCTCTACTGAGGCAGAGCTGTGTCGCTTAACATTGTGTGCAAAGGAAGGAAAGACAGGTGCAACTGTGGTGGTGGATGAAAAAGTCTCAGAGCTATGCCGTCTCCGGCCCTGAGGGTCTGCCCGGATCACCTTCGCTCCTCCGTTTGGGTCTACAGAGGAGGCAGCCAACAAGAAAGCACCAATTCCTTTTGACACCCCCTGGTCGCTCAGGTTCAGCCTTTGAACCCTGCTAGTGGGGCTGACTGAAGCACTCTCTTCATTCTCAGACAGGAATGGAGGTGAGATGTGACCATTTTTGAAACTCATCTCAGTGTAATTGTCTTTACCTGTGCCAGATTGGCATGGTGAGTTTCTCCGTTCATTGAGGAAATAAGCCCCCTCATCAGGTGGGCATGGGCATTCAGCCAGCTTTGGCATTCCATTCAGGGGACTGTTGAGCGCTTCCCTCAGTTTATGAGAGTGTAAATTCTGATTGAGGTTCATGTAGTCTGAGAGGGAGGATCCCTGGCCGAGGTTGGACAGTGACCCCTGGCTTTCCACAGAAACCATAGAGGGAGAAGAGTACTGTGTAGCAGCAGCAAAGTCTATGTTAATGTACTCACCAGGGCTTTTAGGCTCACAAGGGAGAGGATGTTCAGTCATGCTGGGAAGCATCCTCAGAGTGTCTAAAGATAACCTATTGGGCCTGTTGACTCTTGCTCTCTGTGCCATGCCATCAGGGCGACGGAGAGGTGGCAGGGCAGAAACCCTGTTGGCCTCTTCTGTTGGATTTTGGCTCTGGGGACTCATCAAAACATACTGGTCATCCTCTGCCTGTGTAGGTGCTTGGTGCTTGTTAAGCGAATTCGCTAAGTGAATACTTAGAAATGGGGAGGATTGTTGTGTTGTATCACATTGACCCAGGAAATAATCTGGTGGTGTGGGCGAGACATATGTGTCAGCAGGCGACATATTCATGTATTCTCCATTCACTGCTCTCCCATCAGAGCTCTCTAGTGAAAACTTGGATCCAGACCACATCTTCATGTAGCCGCTATCCTCTAGCGATCCACTGCTGGGTGAGTTAGTAGTGCAGCCACTGCCTGTTGGCTGAGGATGTGACCTCGGGTTAATGATCTGCTTGGGTGCTGAAACACTCATGGGACTCATGAGCATGTAGTGGTCATTTTTGGAACACTGAGGTGCCATGCCTGGTGTCATTGGCATGTAGCCGTTATCACCCACATTACTGTTAGAGCCAATATCAATTTTCCCATAATCATCTGTGTATGAGACCTTCGGAGATGCAGAATTTGTTCTCCTGCTCGCAGCCCTCATCAGCATGTATTCATCAAGTGACGCTGAGGATAGCTGGGAGTGTGCTACCTGTTGCCGCGGGGTTGTCAGAGAATATGTCCTCTTCCTGTATATATCCATGTCAAATATGTCTCTGCTAGTTGGACACATCTTGTTCTGGGAGTTGGATGGCCTGTCCATCACCATATAACCATGGAGCTCACTGGCTTCTCTTGAAGGTGGTGTGCTGGAGAGAGAAGAAGGTGTGTCACTCCGGTTTGCTAGGTTGTACCTCACATCCCCTGGGCTAGAACTGTAATCGTCACACGAGAGGAAGCCAGTATCATTAGGTGACCCAGAAACAGAACCACTGCAGCTGGAGGGTCTGTGTACTGTGGATGAGATGGAACCATTCATACTGATTGAGGACAAACTTAATGGGTTTACAGCAGATGGGGGCGAGTGGGACATTGTCGTTGACATGGACCTGCTGTGATGAAGCAGTGATCGTTCTGATGTGCGGCAGCCCACCGAGACAGTATTAGATCTGCTCATGTGGTTCCGGCCGACAGCTGTCGGGCTTCCATTCTCAGATATTGATATGGAGACCGGCCTGGTCATGGTACCTTCCCCTTCACTCGCTGTCCGTATTCGACAAGAAGAAAATTTGGTGACAGGAGATGTGGCTGCTGTACTGTCCGTCCTTGACCTCCTCACCAACCCTGTCTGACTAGGGGGTAAATTGTTCAAGTTCCGCCGAGTGGGTACAGATATGGGATTTGATCCTGATGACTGGCTTTTGCTGCGTGGTCTGAACTCTGACAGCTCTTTCATTGCTTTCATAGCTTCTAAAATGGTCTCGTGTATATTTTGTGCCACCACAGAATCATCCGCTTGCATCCACAACTCTCCAGGTCCAGTAGAGGCAGATCTGCCCACCTCAATGAAGAAAAAGCTATCAGAGTGCCCACATCTGCGTATGTTCATCAACTGCAGGGTCACAGATGCCACCTCCGAGTTAAGTTTCACAAAGCTAATTGTCCGACTTGATAAACACAGTCTGTAAACTCCAGTGATATTTCTGCTCTGCCCAATTCCTTTTGCTTTAAGATTAACTTGCCATACCTCTTTATACGCAGCATTCATCGGTGTAATCATGCCGTAATTTCCATCGTCGAAGCCCACCAGAGATGATGCGGAACTAGAAACGGAGCTGTCACACATTTTCCCCTTACTTAATAAATCAGTTAAATCTCCGTGCCAACTCTCCTGCTCTTGCTCATTCTCCGCGGCAACAGCAAAATACTCGTCCTTGGTATAGAGGGCTATCAAATACCTGTGTTTTGCGTCAGCGCGCTTGTTTATGCTCAGGCAAGAGTCGAGAAAAATTACTCTTTTGGCAGCGGACTTGTTTTTCCATTTCTTTTCATTCTCGTAGTACTCCAGCCGCGCAGGGAGTCCGTCACTCTGATCTTTCAAAACAAAATAGCGCCGATGTCCGTGCTTTTGCTTCTTGAGGTATCCACATTTTCTGATGTTGTTTGAATGAAAGTTGTTGTCATTTGGTAACGAGTATCCCGCTTTAATAGGCGGACTTGCCATACTTGCGTTTACAAACAATTTACTTAAGTTTATATAACTTGTTATCCATCCGCAGTAAAAATAGATTTAACTTAATATCCGAGAACTTGCTCTGTTTCTCCATGCGACGTCTACTCGTTCACAGAAAATAACTCTTGCTCAGAATGACTGAGCTTAAGAAAAAAAACAACATGTGACGTTATACACAGCCCATCTTGGGTCAGTGGAAGAGAGAAAAAAACAGGAGGCACGATCTTTAGGAGGCGTACCTTCCAAGCCAACGAATGGAGTTGCTCATTGCATTCATTGGTCAGGCGAAAAGATTGACGGCACGGTGACAAATCCGTGACGTGGTATAGGCAAATCCCCCTTCACAGAAGCTGTTCTTCTCCCCTCCTCCTAAACTAAACAGCAATGTGTGGATGACAGTCTACTGTACGGTGACTGTGTGTTTTTATGTCGCAGAAAAACTAGTTTTGAATGTAAGCATATTGACATGCTACTTAACTTAAACCTATACGGACTCCAAACACATTCGATACAGGCTTCGATGTGATGACGACAGAAACCGCCGCAGATCGATATCTATTTCAGAATTATAATTTAGTCAGACTCATTTTAAAATGTGTCAGACAGTGAAAAAGTGTACTTGAGGGAGTACGCATGTCATTTTTTTAAGATCGACGCATGGAGTCCATTTTAACTTGTAAACAAGCGTGAAGTCGTAGTGCGCGTGCTGCATGTTACATAACGCATGTTCTATTTTTACACACGGGTGTCCCTGTCCAGCAACTGTGCCTGCGAACTGGCGTTACACATTGTACATAACATAAAGAAAATGGAGATTTCTTTAAATGAATGAAATTGCGTCCGTGGTGCCACACATATGGATTGTCAGCGTGGAATTATTTAGATTGAACCCATCGAAAAGGTGGTTTGTTAAATAGAATCCTATTGGTTTTAATATTGAGCCTTATAGGAGCTTTCTGGAATGGCAGAATTTAATTTGTTTGTTCCAAAAGAAATTAATTGGGCAGTACGTAGAAGTAAAAACACGCCACCTCATGGCCATTGTAACAACCAAAGAGTAGGCCTATAGCCTATCATACATTGAACTCATTGTATCATGGTTTATAAACAGTTCAAGTTTAAAACTGACCTTTGCATTTAGTGAGATTATATGCAAGCATTGCTGTGACTGTGAGACCAACAAATGTGTAGCCAGAGCTACACATATGCCTACAAACCACAGACAAATGTTTGTGTCTTAATATTTCTACTCTCAGTTGAACATGGAAACACCTTTACCAACTTATTTATGGTTACATTAGTCTTAGGCCTACTGCATTTCATAAATAATCGAATGAGCATTTAAAATACCATAACTAAAGTTTCCCAGGAAATGCAAGTCACATCAAAGACCACTCAGATATGTTTAATAAACATCAATGTCTTCCTATACCTGTTCCATAACACTTTTCTGAATAGTTATACTTCCTTGACAAGAATGAGTAGCCGATTTGTTCTTTGCAACTGCTTCTGATTGTTTCCCCTTGCAATGATGCAGCCCAATATAAGGTCATAAAATAAAAGCAGCACAACACTCTGTGGATTATGTATTATTAATGGATGTGTGTGTAATCCACAGATTTAACATCATGCAATGCTATTTGTCAAATATGGCATTGAATTTATGATACAATGGTACAATAATACAATACAATAGTACAACTCATTACAGTACCCGTTTCTCCAGCAGAACCCGGTTTTGGAGTTCACTGGATACTGGTTGCGGCTCTGTAATTGGTTTCATAATCTGTCCCTTAAAAAAGATTATGGTATACAAACAGCATGGCTGATCTACCTAGGAAGATTTGTGGCCTTTATACCCCAATTCTGAAATGAGCAGCTGTCTATTGTTAATACTCTCTGTCACACATCACACACATGCAAAAAATAATGAAATAAGCTTCAGATGAATGATTTCTGTTATGTTGCATTTTTCCCAGATTCTGTTGTTCTGTTGTTTGTTGATCTGATCTGATGTTTTTGCATCACCAGTAGCATGTGTTTTGAGGCATTAGCAGTAGGCGTCTCTAATTTTACACAACAATGAAATGAAGTAAATAAAGCCCATTGATCAATCCACAACAAATCTACTTAGGCAAGACTGCAGGTGGGACAGGGTGAGCTGATGTAAGGCCAAGAAATTGGAAAGATTTATTTAAAAAATAATAAAACAATATGTATTTTTGTATTTGCATGGTGCTACTTTTGACAATTATTGGCACCCATAGAATTTTTGGTAACACTTTACTTGAAGGGGTGTGCATAAGACTTACATGACACCTTCATAATCATGACATGACACATGTTATGAATATGAAGGAAGTTGTATGCATGTTTATGACAACTGTCATTAAGTGTCATTCGTTCAGTTATGACCATTTTAATGCAAATATGACATTGTTAGAGATGCCTTTGTTATGACACCTTGACATAAACAAATACATCATAACCTGTCAGTGTCTTTGTCATGACAACTTGAAATTACTAAGACAACACAACCTATCATAAACATGACATAGCAGATTAATTATCAAACTTAAGAAACCACTTAGCTTTATTGGTTAACATTACATTAAACTGTCAGGTGGTTGGTTTTGACATTGGCTATCATGAAGCCATTATAACTTTTTAATGACAAATTAAATTTGTACCACTGTAGTTGAGGTCACGAAAAATATTAATGACACAGTTATAATGGCCTCATAACAGCCAGTGTCAAAACCAACCACATGACAGTTTAATTTAATTTACTGACAGGTTATGATGTTAGGGTTTATGTCAAAGTGTCATAACAAAGACATCTTAAACAATGTCATATTTGCATTCAAAATGTCATTATTGAGCGAAAGACACTTAATCACAGTTGTCATAAACATGAATAAACCCTACTTCATATTCATGACATATGTCATGTCATGGTTATGAAGGTGTCATGTCAGTCTTATGCACACCCCTTCAAGTAAAGTGTTACCGAATTTTTTTATTAAAATATCTCTGAAGTATATTCCCATTAATATTTACATTTTTTAACACACTAGGTTGACTAGGAACATGAAATTGTCTAGCTATGACTTATTGTTTCAATGAGTATTATGAGGAAACAAAAAGGCAAAATTCCCTTAATTCTCCATCATAATGAGTAAAACAAACCAGAGAATAGTTCTGATGTGCAGCAAAATATTTCTGAGTTTCGCAAAATAGAAAGTGGCTGTAAGAATAGCTAAAGAATTGAACATTCCCATTTCCACCATCAGGGCAATAATTAAGAAGTTCCAATCAACTAAAGATGCTATATATTATATGTGTGTCTATATTGTCTTAAAGGTCCCGTTCTATGCCCCTTTTTACAAGATGTAAAATAAGTCTCTGATGTCCCCAGAGTGTGTCTGTGAAGTTTCAGCTCAAAATTTTTTTATTAATTTTTTACAGCATGTTTAAATTGTCTTTTTTGAGGACTCAGAAAAACGCGCTGTTTTAGTGTGTGCCCTTTAAATGCAAATGAGCTGCTGCTGCACGACACAGGGGGCGGAGCTTCAAGAGCTCGCACTCAGACTCTTAGGACAATTTCATCTCATGGAATAATGATAACATCAGAAACTCTCAGTAACGGTGTTCATTTCGAGTCGGACAATAATGCCTACAGAGTCAGAGGGGTGTATAAAGATGGAACAGGTATAGTTTAGTAGTTTAATTACGGTTACTATAACGTATTTGTCATCTGCTTGTATGTATCCAAGTCTGCTGTGTCGGACCAGGGGCCCGTTCTTCGTACGTTGCTTAAAACATCCGAGATCAAACGAGACATCCAAGATAATATCATCGTGCTCATCATGATCCGGCTAATTCGCTCTGTGCACGAGAAAAATGCTAACTTCCGGCTTGAGGGCGGACGTTGGGTACTTCGTTTCCGGTTGCCGTCTTGTTTACATCAGTGGACCGGCGTTAACTTAGTTTAATCGTTCGCAATGGACCTAAAACATAAAAAAACTTACTGTGGCTGAGCTGGTTTCATGGTTAAAGCGTAAAGCCTTATTTAACTCGACGGGTCCGCATGAGCCCAAAGGTGCGCGCCGCAAAAATGACGTGATTGTAACAGCAACATGGATTAGAACACCATTTACTACACACAATAGGCTTTTTTCTCTGATTTTGAAAACTCTTCGTGATCGACTTAAAATGCTTCCAAGATAGATCGACTTGTCGACCGCGATCGACGGGTTGGTGATTCCTGTAACGTTACTGTTTTGAATCCGGTCAATGACAAGAGTACTAATCAGCTGTCTCACGAACGTAACCAGCACATGTATCCACACATAGCAAAGCCATAACACAGCGAGGGAGAAGAACTAAGTTACATGAAACAATCCAACTACATATTTTAAACCACTGACAAGGGAAAAGTCACTACTCACGGTGTCTATAGCCGCTTTCCGTCCGGAGGGACTTTTGCAGTGCCTAGAACCTTCCTATAACCATTTTTTTCGCGTGTTCCGACCGGACTAAGTTCCTATAACTCTTTCAGTACCTAGTCTAGAGCGAGGACTTTTTTTAGTTCCCTTTCCCAACGTCGGATACCTTTACTCCCTGTATTACATGTGTACTCCCTGTATGACATACTGAGAGATGTAATATTTAAACCCCTTTCTCTCTCTTGCTCTGGGGAGCTGGAGAAAAATCACTAACCAGTCAATGAACATCATCGACTCTAATATTATATTATAATATCGACTGAAATCTTCGGTTAATGTCCAAGACATCTGGAGAAATATACATAATCTACGTTGTCCATCAGGCTACCGGAAACTAGACACCCCATATCGGTTTCGCAGCCGGAAGTAGCATATGCTAACGTGCACATAGTCTATTAGGTTCTTCGAACACTCCTGCCGGTTATGATTAGTATAGCTGGATTTGGTTATCTGAGATAACGTACTCGGTTACTAACGTAACGTCGGTTCTCTCTAGAGAGGGAACGAGTACTGCGTAATATCTTACGCTATGGGGAAAACTCTTTTCCTCGAGATATTGAAGCCAAAAATTATCCTTAATTTTCATAAATGTAAAACGCTTTGCAGCAGCAAGCAGACAAGGGCGAGACAGCTCGCGCGCCCATTGGCTGCCTTGCTGGAAAAGCTGCAGCCTATCGAGTGAGGCACTGCGTGACGTAATGACGAATGGGGGCGCTTCGCGCCCATTTCGTCATGTCCCGCCAGTAAAGGCGTGGTCTCGCCCTATAAATACCCCCTCGATAGCTGTATTTCCTCTGATTTTTCAACGCCGAAGCGAACCAGAGCGTATTCCAAGCACGGCAAGATACGCAGTACTCGTTCCCTCTCTAGAGAGAACCGAGGTTACGTTAGTAACCGAGTACGTTCTCTTACGAGAGTATCTCTCGTACTGCGTAATATCTTACGCTATGGGGAACACCATGTAACACGCCGTGCGGACAGGGATCCAACACCAGAGTCCCAGGGCCGAAGCCCGGGGCGCATCTAGTGCACAATCACCACAACTCTCACAGAGTAGAGGAGGAGAGGCTAGAAGCATCACTCCTTCATAAATAGTCCCGTAGGGGTATCAGACCCGTAAGGGTACCACACTCATGGAGCTGCCGCATCGGACTGAGCGATGCACAGGCCAACACTCCACACATAAGCCGCATGGCGGCCGATAAGCCCGAAGTTCAGACCGCCAAAAGCTTAGCTTGTAAGGCGGGCACCTCCAGGTTATAGTACTTGATAAATGTAGACGGCGAAGCCCAGCCCGCAGCCGTACAGATATCTTGCAGGGAGACCCCGCTATACCATGCCCACGACGAGGCCACGCCTCTCGTGGAGTGCGCTTTGACACCCAATGGGCACTGCAGGCCCTTGGAAGTGTAAGCCAGCGCTATGGCATCCACTATCCATCTGGATAGGCTCTGTTTTGAAGCGGCAAGTCCCTTAGAACGGCCGCAAACAACACGAAAAGCTGCTCGGTCTGTCTGAACCCAGCCGAGCGGGACACATAAGCCCTTAACACCCTGACAGGCAAAGGAGACTCGCGTCCTTCTCCTCATTGAGAACCGGAAGGGCAGACAGGGAAATTACCTGGGCCCTAAACGGTGTATTGAGGGATTTCGGCACGTAGCCGTGCTTCGGTTTGAGTACGACCTTTGAGTCGTTAGGCCCAAACTCCAGACATGACGCGCTTACAGAAAGCGCCTGTAAGTCCCCTACACGCTTCACTGAAGCGAGAGCCAATAGAAACACCGTCTTAAGCGACAGGTGCTTCATGTCCGACAGCTGGATCGGCTTAAACGGGGCGCCTTTCATGGCCTCCAAGACCGTGGAAAGGTCCCAAGCCGGGACTGAAGGGGGCCTGGGAGGGTTTAACCTCCGAGCTCCTCGTAGGAAACGCACGACTAAGTCGTTTCTCCCCAGTGACTGGCCAGACACCGGTTTAGCAAACGTTGCTATGGCCGCCACATAAACTTTGAGCGTGGATGGGGTCCTGCCCTTATCCATCAGCTCCTGAAGGAAGGCAAGCACTTCCGTAACCCCGCAGTCCACAGGTGAAAAGCCACGGGCTCGACACCAAGTAGAGAACACCGACCATTTCGAGGCATAGAGCCGTCTGGTAGACGGAGCTCTAGCCTGCGCGATCATGTTTAGCACTCCTTCCGGGAGGCTAGCGGGTACCCGTTGATGGCCCATGCGTGCAGGGACCACAGATCCGGGCGAGGATGCCAAATCGAGCCCTCCGCCTGAGAGAGGAGATCTCTCCTCAATGGTACAGGCCACGGGGCAGTGCTGGTCAGCTGCATCAGGACAGGAAACCAAGCCTGGTTCGTCCAGAGCGGAGCTACAAGCAGCACTGGGCATCCATTTTCCCTGATCCGCTCCAACACCTGAGGCAGGAGCGAGACAGGGGGAAAAGCATACAGGGGGCCGCTGGGCCAGACATGGGCCAGTGCGTCCCTGCTTTTCGAGAAGAATACTGGGCAGTGAGCGTTCTCGCGGGACGCGAACAGGTCCACATGCGCTCTGCCAAACGTTTCCCACAGCAGCTGGACCGTCTGCGGATGCAGCGACCATTCTCCTGTCGGGACGTTGCCTCTGGACAGCTTGTCTGGACCCACATTCAGGTGACCAGGCACGTGCGCCGCTTTCAGTGAAAGGAGGTTGCGCTGGGGCCAGACCAAGAGGGATTCCGTCAGCCTGCAAAGGCTTCTGGACCCGACGCCGCCCTGGCGATTTATGTACGCCACCACTGACGTGTTGTCCGACCGGACCAAGACGTGGTGGCCTTTTATCTGGGGACAGAAGCGCCGTAGCGCTTTGTCGACTGCTATCATTTCCAAGCAGTTTATGTGAAGGAGCTTCTCCCGCTCGGACCATAGGCCAGCCAGCGGTCTGCCCTCGAGCAGCGCTCCCCACCCCGTGGTGGAAGCGTCCGTAGACACCACTTTCACCCTTGAGGCGGTCCCCAGACTCACACCAGACTGATACCAGCTGGTCACTTTCCAGGGTTCCAGAGCCGAAACGCACCATTGGTCGACCCTGAGGCGACACCGGCCCGTGGTCCATGCCCGGGGCGGGACCCGTGCTTTCAGCCACCTCTGCAGTGGGCGCATGCGAAGCAGGCCCAGCTGGAGTACAGAGGCTGCCGAGGCCATCAGGCCCATCATTTTCTGAAACCCTCTGAGCGGGACTATAGAGCCGTGGCGGAAGGATTCCGCGACGCGCTGAATACTTAGTACGCGCTCCGGTGACAGGCGTGCCGTCATGGATAGCGAGTCTAACGCTGTTCCCAGGAAAGAAATTCTCTGGCTGGGACACAGCGAGCTCTTTTCCCAGTTGACTGTCAGGCCCAGTTTCTCGAGGTGCTCGAGCAGTGTGGCCCTGTGTTCTATGAGCTCTGACCGCGATCGAGCTAGAATCAGCCAATCGTCCAAGTAGTTCATAACTCGCATGCCCCGAAGTCTCAGGGGTGCGAGAGCCGCGTCCATGCACTTCGTAAATGTACGGGGTGCCAAGGACAGGCCGAACGGCAGGACTGTGTATTGATATGCCTGGCCCTCGAACGCGAATCTCAAGAATCGCCTGTGATGGGACGCTATTCGTATTTGGAAATAGGCGTCTTTCAGATCTATTGACATAAACCAGTCCCCTTGGCGCACTTGCGCGAGGATTCTCCTGGTCGTAAGCATCTTGAACCGGCGCTTCACAAGCGCTTTGTTCAGCTGTCTCAGATCTAGAATGGGTCTGAAGCCCCCATCTTTTTTCGGTACCAGAAAATATCTGCTGTATAAGCCCCCTTCGCTCTGAGCCTGAGAAAGGGGCTCTATGGCCCCTTTGCTCAGCAGTTTCGCTATCTCGGCTCGAAGTAGATGAGATACTTCGTTTCCCACCGTAGTCTCGACGCGCGCCGTATAACGGCGGGGACGTCGCGCGAATTGTAGCGAATAGCCTCTCTCTATAGTGTTCAGCACCCAGTCTGATACCCCGGGTAGCTTAGACCACGCTTCTGCGTGAATAGCTAGAGGTAGAATGCAGACCGGGCTCTGGCCGTGACCAGGCAACGGCTCGAGAGCCCCGGTACCCTGGGAACACAACGCCGTGTTTACAGCGTTCGAGGCGGGGGGCGCGCTGATCACAGCGGGCAGCCTGGCCGCACTCAAATTCTCTATGGCGGGACGCACAGCGAGAGTGAGCGGGGCGAATCCCGTAGGATTCAGCGTGCTTGCGGGGGGATGTGGGCGCAAACCTACGGGCACATCTACTGCACTGTACACGCTTTCGGTCGGAGCCGATAGACTGTGTGTTGGTTTCGTTTTTACAGAAACCAAGGGACACGCGGCGTGTAGTGTGAGCGGGCATTGTATGGGCGCATTCACTACACTGTCTGCACAATCGACCTGAGTCAGATTTATGTGTGCTAGCCTCGCACCGTGGCGGGCTGTGTCTGGGTGTGGGAATGGGCACTGGGGCGTGGGCATTCTTACAACACTCATAACACCATCGGCCGTGGCCGGTACACCAGAAAATACACTCTTTATTGGATTTATCTGGGTAGCCATAAAAACGGCTTTTGTGTGCAGGCAAGCGGGCTGAGACACCGGCTGCTTCGCTGCTAAATACACTGGCACAGTCACATCGCAAGGAACTGAACGAGCGAATCGTTTCGGTGGGGAACCGGCCGCAGCGGGATCCGAACACCATCGCTTTCCTAGAGTGGCTAGGAAAGCTTCGAGGCCTCGGGCTTGAGCTCAATCTTCGGCCGGGGCCCGCGCTGAGCGGGGCGGCGTCCTGCAGAGCAGGGGCGCGGTCTCTGATCCCGGGCCTGGGGGCGCTGTGTAGCGGCGGCTGCGGGCGATGCAGGCCGAGGCTGAGAGCTGCGAGCAGATGGCTGCTTAGAGCGACCTGCAGCGGAGCTTGAGCGCTTCGGGAGGAAGTGCTTCATGGCCTGCGAAGTCTTCTGCACCTCAGAATATCTGTCCGCGAAATCTTTGACGGCAGATCCGAAGAGGCCCGCAGGGGAGATGGGCGCGTCGAGGAATACAGAGCGCTCAGCTTCCGTCATCTCAGACAGCGTCAACCACAGATGTCTCTCGGCAACGGTGAGAGAGGCCATATTCCGCCCCATGGCCTGAGCAGCGGCTTTAGCGGCGCGTAGAGCAAGGTCCGTAGCGCCTCGTAAATCCGCCACACTGACAGCACCCGGCCCTTCCTCATCCAATTTAAGGAGAAGGTCAGCCTGGTAAATCTGCAAGACCGCCATAGTATGCAGCGCTGAGACCACCTGTCCAGCGGCTGTGTAAGCGCGCCCGTGCAGCGATGACGTCACCCGGCAGGCTTTGGAAGGAAGCGTCGTCTGCGCGCGCCCATCCCGCAGAGGGCGGGCAGAGATGCGACGCAACCGCTGCCTCCACAGGAGGAATGGAGAGATATCCTTTATCTCCCGCGCCGACGACAGAGGAAAAGGCCGCAGAGGTGGAAGTGCGCAGCCTGGCGGAGAAAGGGGCGGTCCATGACTTGGCGACTTCGTCGTGGAGCTCAGGGAGGAAGGGGGCGGCCCTAGACCTAGACGGGGCTTCGTCCTTTCTGAGAAAGCGCCCGTCGAGTCTGTTGCGCGGCGGCAACGCAGGCGCCTCCCACTCGAGGCCGATGCACTCCACGGCCTGGGTGAGCAGACGCATCAGCTCAGCCTCAATGCCGGGTCTCTTTCCAGAGGGTTGGCTAGACACGTCAGCGGGGGGGAGGTCCACAGAGCTCGCCTAATCCTCGCTGTCAGAAGCCACAAGAGAGCATACCTCAGCAGGTTCGTCAAACTCGGGAGCGGAAGCGGCGGCAGACGGCGGGCGCTGTCCGTCCGGGAGCGACTCAGGTGAAGCCGGCGAAGCAGGCGGGCGAACCGGCGAGCTTTGGCGGGCTGGAGAAGGCTCGGGAGCGCGCTGGGCGCGACGCTTCTTGCGGCGCGGCACAGTAGGCTGGGACGCGGGCTCAGAGAACGACGCCAGGCGAGTCCTCAGAGTCACCATGGGCAGAAGTTCGCAGTGCGGGCATCCACCATCCGCGAGCGCGATAGCCGCGTGCTCATGACCCAGGCAGGACACACAGATGACGTGACGGTCCTCATCACTGAGTTGGGCGCGGCACGAGCCACAGAAAGGCATCTTTAAAAAGACGCAGCTCTTTTAGAACAGTAGAAATGAGTGTTGCGTCACGTAAGCAAACACACACTTAGCAGAGTAAAGGATATAGTACGCCGGAAAGCGCAGCAGGTACGGCGGCTGAAGGCGGCTGGGCCAGCGACTTCAGATGATGGCACGTCCCGCTGAGAAGGCTACAGGTCAACGGCGCGGCTTCTCACTCCGGATCCAGTGATGCGTGAGCTTCGCTTGAAGAGTAGAAAAATCAGAGGAAATACAGCTATCGAGGGGGTATTTATAGGGCGAGACCACGCCTTTACTGGCGGGACATGACGAAATGGGCGCGCAGCGCCCCCATTCGTCATTACGTCACGCAGTGCCTCACTCGATAGGCTGGAGCTTTTCCAGCAAGGCAGCCAATGGGCGCGCGAGCTGTCTCGCCCTTGTCTGCTTGCTGCTGCAAAGCGTTTTACATTTATGAAAATTAAGGATAATTTTTGGCTTCAAAATCTCGAGGAAAAGAGTTCTCTTACGAGAGTATCTCTCGTACTGCGTAATATCTTACGCTATGGGGAAACACTCTTTCCTCGAGATATTGAAGCCAAAAATTATCCTTAATTTTTTAATCATGCAAAACGCTTTTGCAGCAGCAAGCAGACAAGGGCGAGACAGCTCGCGCGCCCATTGGCTGCCTCGCTGGAAAAGCTGCAGCCTATCGAGTGAGGCACTGCGTGACGTAATGACGAATGAGGACGCTTCGCGCTCATTTCGTCATGTCCCGCCAGTATAGGCGTGGTCTCGCCCTATAAATACCCCCTCGATAGCTGTATTTCCTCTGATTTTTCATTCTTCACGCGAAGCTCACGCATCGCGGGATCCAGAGTGAGAAGCCGCGCCGTTGACTTGTAGCCTTCTCAGCGGGACGTGCCATCTTCTGAAGTCGCTGGCCCAGCCGCCTTCAACTGCCGTACCTGCTGCGCTTTCCGGCGTACTATATCCTTTTACTCTGCTAAGTGTGTGTGTGTTTGCTTACGTGACGCAACATCCATTTCTACTGTTCTAAAGAGCTGCGTCTTTTTAAAGATGCCTTCCTGTGGTTCTTGCCGAGCCCCACTCAGCGACGAGGACCGCCACGTCATCTGCGTGTCCTGCCTGGGTGAGGATCACGCGACCACCGCGCTCGCTGACGGCGGATGCCATCATATTGAACGCTTGCCTATGGTGACTCTGCGGACTCGCCTAGCTTCGTTCTCCGAGCCCGCTTCCCAGCCCGCCGTGATGCCGCGCCGCAAGAAGCGCCGCGCCCTGCGCGCGCCCGAGCTATTTCCAGCCCGCCAAAGCTCACCGGTTCGCCCGCCAGCTTCGCCGGCTTCGCTCGAGTCGCTCCCAGACGGACAGCGGCCGCCGTCTGCCGCCGCGTCCGCACTTGAGCTCGACAAACTTACCGGAGACGCCATTGAAACTGAGCCGATGCGTCCGCTCTCTCAAGCCGTGGATTACATCGGCCTGAATGGTGAGATACATTTGTGGCTAACGCTATCCGAGATGACGGAAGCTGAGCGCTCCGTGTTCCTCGACGTTCTCGCTCTGCTGGACGCCGCCCCCCTCAGCGCGGGCCCCGGCCGAGGATTGAGATAAAGCCCGAGGTCTCAAGGCCTTCCTAGTCTCTCTAGGAAAGCGACGGTGTTCAGTTCCCGCTGCGGCCGGATTTTCACCAAAACTTCTCGCTCGTTCAGTTCCAAGCAATGTGACTGTTCCAGTGTATTTCGCAGTGAGCAAGCTGGTTCCACAGCCCGCTTGCCTGCGCACAAAGGCCGTCGTTTCGGCTAACTAGCAGCGCCGCCAGGCCCGAGATCAAACACCGCGCTCTCGCTCTGCTGGACGCCGCCCCCCTCAGCGCGGGCCCCGGCCGAGGATTGAGGTAAAGCCCGAGGTCTCAAGGCCTTCCTAGTCTCTCTAGGAAAGTGACGGTGTTCAGATCCCGCTGCGGACGGATTTCCACCAAAACTTCTCGCTCGTTCAGTTCCATGCGTTGTGACTGTCCCAGTGTATTTCGCAGTGAAGCAGCCGGTGTCTCAGCCCGCTTGCCTGCGCACAAAAGCCGTTTCTATGGCTACCCAGATAAATCCAATAAAGAGTGCATTTTCTGGTGTTCCGGCCACGCCCGATGGTGTTACGAGTGTTGTAAGAATGCCCACGTCCCAGTGCCCATTCCCACACCCAGACACAGCCCGCCACGGTGCAGGGCTAGCACAAATAAAACCAACTCATGTTGGTTGTGCAGAAAATGTAGTGAACGCGCCCATACAATGCCCGCTTACACTACACGATGCGTGTCCCTTGGTTTCTGTAAAAACGAAACTAACACACATTTAGTCGGCGCGAGCCGACAGTGTTCTCAGTGCAGTAAATGTGCCCGCTGTTCCGCATTTCCTCACTGACACGCCGAATCCCACGGGATTCACCCCCGCTCGCTTTCTATGCACAACCCGTCACAGAAAAGCTGAGCGCGGCCAGGCTGCCCGCTGTGATTAGCGCGCACCTCGCACGCTGTGAACACAGCGTTGATTCAGTCGGCGCGAGCCGAGTATTCTCCGTGCAGAAAATGTGCCCGCTGTCTCGCGCCCGCATTTCTCACAGACACTCCGAATCTCACGGGATTCACCCCCGCTCGTCTTCTCTGCACAACCCGTCACAGAGAAGCTGAGCGCGGCCAGGCTGCCGGCTTTGATCAGCGCGCGCCTCGCACGCTGTATACACAGCAGTGATTTAGTCGCGCGAGCTGACAGTATTCTCAGTGTAGTAAATGTGCCGCATTAGTAAATGTGCCCACATTCCCTCACACGCGCTGAATCCCACAGGATTCGCCCCGCTCGCTTTCTCTGCGCGTCCCGCCATAGAGAAGCTGAGCGCGGCCAGGCTGCCCGCTGTGATCACGCGCCCCCCGCCTCGAACGCTGTAAACACGGTGCTGTGTTCCTAGTACACAGGGGCTCTCGAGCCGCCGTCCTGCCGCGGCCAGAGCCCAGATTTCATTCTACCCCTAGCTATTCACGCAGATGCGTGGTCAAGGCTTCCCGGGGTATCAGAATGGGTGTTGAACACTATAACGAGAGGCTGTTCGCTACAGTTCGCTCGACGCCCCCGCCGTTATACGGCGCGAGTCGAAACTACGGTGTATAGCGAAGTGTTTCATCTACTTCGAGCCGAGATAGCGAAACTACTGAGAAAAGGGGCTATAGAACCTCTATCTCAGGGCGAAGGGGGCTTATACAGCAGATATTTTCTGGTACCGAAAAAAGATGGTGGGCTCAGACCCATTCTAGATCTGCGACTGCTGAACAGAACGCTCGGGAAGCTCCAGTTCAGAATGCTTACGACCAGGAAAATCCTCGCGCAAGTGCGCCAAGGAGACTGGTTCATGTCAACAGATCTGAAAGACGCCTATTTTCAAATACAAATAGCGTCCCATCACAGGCGATTCTTGAGATTCGCCTTCGAGGGCCAGGCATATCAATACACAGTCCTGCCGTTCGGCCTGTCCATAGCACCCCGTACGTTCACGAAGTGCATGGACGCGGCCCTCGCCCCCCTGAGACTTCGGGGCATGCGAGTTTTGAACTACTTGGACGATTGGCTGATTCTAGCTCGTTCACGAACGGAGCTCATAGAACACAGGGCCGCATTACTCGAGCACCTCGAGGAGCTGGGCCTTACAGTCAATTGGGCGAAAAGCTCACTGCTCCCCAGTCGGAGAATTTCCTTCTGGGAACAGTGTTGGACTCGCTATCCATGACAGCACGCCTGTCACCGGAGCGTGGATTGAATATTCAGCACGTCGCGAGATCCTTCCGCCACGGCTCTATAGTCCCGCTCAGAAGGTTTCAGAAAATGCTGGGTCTGATGGCCTCAGCAGCCTCCGTACTCCAGTTGGGCCTGCTCCGCATGCGCCCACTGCAGCTATGGCTAAAAGCACGAGTTCCCCCAGGGCGTGGACCGCGGGTCTATTTCGCCTCAGGGTCGACCTTCAGTGCGTTTCAGCTCTGAAACCGTGGAAAGTGACCGACTGGTATCAGTCAGGTGTGAGTCTGGGGATCGCCTCGGGTGTGAAGGTGGTGTCTACGGACGCCTCCACATCGGGGCGGGGAGCGCTGCTCGAGGGCAGACCACTAGCTGGCCTATGGTCAGTACGGGAGAAGCTCCTTCACATAAACTGCTTGGAATTAATGGCAGTCGACAAAGCGCTAAGGCGCTTCTGTCCCCAGATAATAGGCCACCACGTATTGGTCCGGTCGGACAACATGTCAGTGGTGGCGTACATAAATCGCCAGGGCGGCATCGGGTCCACACGCCTTTGCAGGCTGGCGGAACCCCTCTTGGTCTGGGCCCAGCGCAACCTCCTTTCTCTGAAAGCGGCGCACGTGCCTGGGCACCTGAATACGGGTCCAGACAAGCTGTCCAGAGACAACGTCCCGACAGGAGAATGGTCGCTGCATCCGCAGACGGTCCAGCTGCTGTGGGAAACGTTTGGCAGAGCGCAGGTGGACCTGTTCGCGTCCCGCGAGAACGCTCACTGCCCAGTATTCTTCTCGAAAAGCAGGGACGCGCTGGCCCATGCTTGACCCAGCGGTCCCCTGTATGCTTTTCCCCCTGTCTCGCTCCTGCCTCAGGTGTTGGAACGGATCAGGGAAAATGGATGCCCAGTGCTGCTTGTAGCTCCGCTCTGGACGAACCAGGCTTGGTTTCCGGTCCTGATGCGGATGGCCAGCACTGCCCCGTGGCCTGTACCGTTGAGGAGAGATCTCCTCTCTCAGGCGGAGGGCTCGATTTGGCATCCTCGCCCGGAACTGTGGTCCCTGCACGCATGGGCCATCAACGGGTACCCGCTAGCCTCCCGGAAGGAGTGCTAAACACGATCGCGCAGGCTAGAGCTCCGTCTACCAGACGGCTCTATGCCTCGAAATGGTCGGTGTTCTCTACTTGGTGTCGAGCCCGTGGCTTTTCACCTGTGGACTGCGGGGTTAAGGAAGTGCTTGCCTTCCTTCAGGAGCTGATGGATAAGGGAAGGACCCCATCCACGCTCAAAGTTTACGTGGCGGCCATAGCAACGTTTGCTAAACCGGTGTCTGGCCAGTCACTGGGGAAAAACGACTTAGTCGTGCGTTTCCTACGAGGAGCTCGGAGGTTAAACCCTCCCAGGCCCCCTTCAGTCCCGGCTTGGGACCTTTCCACGGTCTTGGAGGCCATGAAAGGCGCCCCGTTTGAGCCGATCCAGCTGTCGGACATGAAGCACCTGTCCCTTAAGACGGTGTTTCTATTGGCTCTCGCTTCAGTGAAGCGTGTAGGGGACTTACAGGCGCTTTCTGTAAGCGCGTCATGTCTGGAGTTTGGGCCTAACGACTCAAAGGTCGTACTCAAACCGAGGCACGGCTACGTGCCGAAATCCCTCAATACACCGTTTAGGGCCCAGGTAATTTCCCTGTCAGCCCTTCCGGTTCTCGATGAGGAGAGGGACGCGAGTCTCCTTTGCCCTGTCAGGGCGTTAAGGGCTTATGTGTCCCGCTCGGCTGAGTTCAGACAGACCGAGCAGCTTTTCGTGTTGTTTGGCGGCCGTTCTAAGGGACTCGCCGCTTCAAAACAGAGCCTATCCAGATGGATAGTGGATGCCATAGCGCTGGCTTACACTTCCAGGGGCCTGCGGTGCCCATTGGGTGTCAAAGCGCACTCCACGAGAGGCGTGGCCTCATCGTGGGCATGGTATAGCGGGGTCTCCCTGCAGGATATCTGTACGGCTGCGGGCTGGGCCTCGCCGTCTACATTTATCAAGTACTATAACCTGGAGGTGCCCGCCTTACAAGCTAAGCTTTTGGCGGTCTGAACTTCGGGCTTATTGGCCGCCAATGCGGCTATGTGTACCCCTACGGGTCGGTACCCCTACGGGACTTTTATGAAGGAGTAATGCTTCTAGCCTCTCCTCCTCTACTCTGTGTGAGTTGTGGTGATTGTGCACTAGATGTGCCCCGGGCTTGGCCCCGGGACTCTGGTGTTGGATCCCTGTCCGCACGGCGTTTTGCATGGGGTCCCCATAGCGTAAGATATTACGCAGTACGAGAGATACTCTCGTAAGAGAACGTACTCGGTTACTAACGTAACCTCGGTTCTCTCTAGAGAGGGAACGAGTACTGCGTATCTTGCCGTGCTTGGACTATGCTCTGGTTCGCTTCGGCGTACAAAATCAGAGGAGCTGATTACAGCTATCGAGGGGGTATTTATAGGGCGAGACCACGCCTATACTGGCGAGACATGACGAAATGAGCGCGAAGCGTCCTCATTCGTCATTACGTCACGCAGTGCCTCACTCGATAGGCTGCAGCTTTTCCAGCGAGGCAGCCAATGGGCGCGCGAGCTGTCTCGCCCTTGTCTGCTTGCTGCTGCAAAAGCGTTTTGCATGATTAAAAAATTAAGGATAATTTTTGGCTTCAATATCTCGAGGAAAGAGTGTTTCCCCATAGCGTAAGATATTACGCAGTACTCGTTCCCTCTCTAGAGAGAACCGAGGTTACGTTAGTAACCGAGTACGTTTTCCCCATAGCGTAAGATATTACGCAGTACGAGAGATACTCTCGTAAGAGAACTGCGCGTTCATGCGCGGGGTTAAAAGGGGATATGTATCGATAGTAGAAACATTGATCAGCAAAGCTGCTATTGGCTGTTCACCGTGGCCAAAGAACGCGCGCAGTTTTTTTCTCCACAGAAGAGCAAGAGTTATTGCTTGAAGGATATGCTGAATTTGAAAACTTAATTAAAACGCCAGGGAACACGTTAAAGTGTGCAAAAGCCAGGAGAGAGGGCTGGCAAAAAGTAGCAGACAAATTAAGTTTGTAGTTAGATGTTTTTATCACTTATTACAGTATATATTTTTATAATTTCTAAATAATTAATAACTTTGTTCATTGTAATGTCAGTCACCACCCAGAACAACACAAGTAAAAGTGAAGTACTAGAAAATTCTACATAATAGTAATTTGTACTACTTATACTAATCTCTTTTAAAAAGGCACTGTTAATAAATGTTTGCCTGTTTATAAAAGCAACCAAGAAAAAGGCTGAGAAAAAAAAAGAAAAGAAAAACAAACAGGTGGTGGTCCTGCACCCCCACATTATACCCAGGTAGAAGAGCTGGCCCTTGGGTTAAATGTGACCCATTGTAGAGGGCATCCCTGGGTTCAGCTCTTCCTCAGACCCACAGCCAGGAGCAGCAACACCTTCACCGCTGGTAAATGAACTTTAAATTAGTAAAATGTAAAATAATTTGTTGCTGCATTAAATTAAGTAGGCCTATAATCCAAATGGCTGTCCAGTCATATCAGCTGTTAAACCTAGTAATGAATTGCTTTGACTTGTGAAAGTCAACATGTGTGACTGTGAAACTACATAATAATGTAAAAAAAATATATGTAGCCATGAGTTATTGATCACATTTCCCCCCAGTGTACTTCATTGTAATGCAATTGTGTTTTCCTCTTTTGTGCAGTTTTAAACAATACACCAACACTTTTATCTGTTCCAAGCAAGTGGCTGAAGCATGTGCAGTAAGACTTTTTCTAACGTTACATTAAAAGGGAAGAAAGTACAACACTTTGTAATGCCCATTTTCCCCCCAATGCACAGGACAGTGAAGAAGCCCTCTCAGCTATCTTTAAGTGCATAAATAACTTTACTTAATTTACACTGAGTAGGCCCTACCTATTATTTCTGAATGCAATATGAGTTGCAGGAGTCCACATCTACAGAAGAGTCTGCACAAAGCAGTGATGCAGAGGTGGGCAGTGTTGTACTTTTCCTTTTAGTTTTTGATGCATAAGCCATGTGTTTGACAGGTTTCCTACCCCTAGAAAACAGAGTATTTTGAAAATACTTGACAGCTTAGAGGAAAAAAAAAAACTGGCACTAGAGATAGAGTTGCTTCATAGGAACTTCAGGGTAAGTGCTAATATATTATTTCACACAGAGCACAATATATATTATTTGCAGGTAAAAGATGACTTGATCACTGGCTTTTCTTTACAAAGAACAATTAAAATAAAACTCAAATAACTAAGCATATTTGTCTTGTCTTTTATTAAACATTAATGAAATGTTTTATATTTTTTCTGATGGTGCAATGTTGTGTAATATGGCCCATGCCATGTCACAGGCCCCCGTCAACCCTCAGGCTTTTCAGATACTTTAGTTGGCTAAAGTTCACTTCATAGTGTGCCCTTGTCCTGGCTAGAGCTGCATTGTAACTGGTCTGGGGTTTGGGTCAGGGAATGGGGTCATAAAACACCTGTCTCCAAGCAGGATCCTGCTGTAATCACCTGTATAATGGAAAAATTCAGTTCTGATAAGCATAAGTGTATGTAATACAGTGAGCTTGATATTTATATTTTTTCTTACCACGTTCAAATAATGTGCATACATCTCTGAAAATTATTGAGTCATGCACAGATCATGGCCATATTTATGATATGGAACATAGTCACACCATCTAAGAGATTTTAGTCAGTCAATTGCCTTTTTAAAATTTGATATAATATTACTAATCTGGATAAGAATCACAATAGTAACTTGCCTTGTCTGCACTGCTATTAAAGCCCGACTCTGACGAGTCGAACATTAATGCTTTTCCAACAAATTAAAACGACATCCTCACGAGTCATGAGAAAAACGATATCTCTCAAAAAGTACACTATTGCGCTGCGCGAAAAGACTTCCCGTATCAGCTCTGCTTATAAAGCCGCGATCTAATCCTGTTAACATGAAATAAAGCCTGCTCGCGAGCAGGTTCAAGCTAGCGCACCTGTTGCTATGACAGCAAGTACAGGATGAGCGTCGAAGAACCAAACAATCCTAGGCGGCGAGCTACATAGGCCTACCGTGCACCCCCCCCCCACCTCCCAACAAAACCATACTTTTTTGAAAGGTCTGGATGTGTAGAATATGAATCTGAATGTTAACATTGAAAATTTTGGGTTGCACTACCTGTTTTAGGCCTGTGAATAGGGAAACCCTAAAAAACGATTTTAAGCGATTTTAACACGTTGAGATTGTCCTAGTCAATCAGAACAGCTTTTAGGGGACCCAATACACACTCAAACTTAACATATGATGACTTAGGTCAAATATCTACCATGCTGCTTATTGGTAGGTGTCTAAAATTAACATAGGTAAGGCTTTATGTTGATACAATGAGCCCATTTCATGCATAGGCCACGACATAGATTCGCCTATCATACACCCCAACCCCCTCCCCTGACAAAATCATGCTTTTCTGAAAGGTCTGGATGTGCAGAATATGAATCTGAATGTTAACATTGACATTTTTGGGATGCACTACCTGTTTTAGCCCTGAATAGGGAAACCCTAAAAAACGATTTTAAGCTATTTTAACACATCGAGATTGGCCTAGTCAATCAGCACAGCTTTTAGGTTACACAATACTCTTACTACACTACATTGATATATATTTAAGGCCTTGTATGGATATAATCGATCAAGGTCCATTTCCATAGTATCAGTTAATATGCTAACGTGCTAACATTCCAACCCTCATTACCCTTTTCATCAAAGGGGTGTGGCTCAAGTCATTTCATTGACAAATCAGAAACCTGTCTGGGTTGTTCATCCAATGACAAAATAAGATATTTGTTGAATTTTCATTAATAGTTTCCTCTGTGTCAGACAGGTATATAAAGACTGTCCTGAAAGACTGTTCTTACTCACACAGACAGATCCTCCAAGTCTGCATCCTCTGCCTATACAGCAAGAAATTTGTTTCACTGAATTGCTCGATGTTTGATATTTTAGTTTACAATTTAATATAATTGACCCGTCTTACTACACTACATTGATGCTTACTTTAAATATTTGTTTTTAATTATTTTAAATGACATTTGATAGATTAATAGATATATACTTTATTCATCCCAAAGGGAAATTTTAGACGTCCAGTAGCTTACACACACACACACACACACACACACACACACACACACACACACACACACACACACACACACACACACACACACACACACACACACACACACACACACACACACACACACACACACACACACACACACACACACACACACACACACACACACACACACACACACACACACACACACACACACTCATTGCCAGCAGCCATATCACCCTGTATCCCAAGACTGGTTGCCCACTGAAGCTAAGCAGGGCTGAGCCTGGTTAGTACCTGGATGGGAGACCTTCTGAGAAAACCAGGTTGCTGCTGGAAGAGGTGTTAGTATGGCCTGTGGTCTGTGTGGGTCCTAACGCCCCAGTATGGTAATGGGGACACTATACTGTCAAAGAGCACCGTCCTTCGGATGAGACGTTAACCGAGGCCCTGACTCTCTGTGGTCACAAAAACCTCAGGATGTATTTTGAAAGAGTAGGGGTGTAACTCTGGCATCCAGGCCAAATTTGCGCAGTGGCCTCTGTCCACCATGGCCTCCTAATAATCCCCATATATATATATATGACACTCAAACTGTTTTTCAATCCTGTTCTGACTCAGAGTTGTCATTATCAGATAAGTACTGTTCATCTGTTAAGCAATCATCATCTGATTCATCTTCCTCATCCCTGCCACTCACAGATTCAATGATATCTGCCAATTGCTGTGGGAGAACACATCCCTCATACCACAGAGGCTCAATCTTTTGGTCAACCAGTGTCCAACCATGTCCATTGCAAGCATCAGGGATGTCAGGGTTAGCAATATGGGCCACCTTCCATATTCCAACCTGGTAGGACATTCCAAACAACTTTGAGGACTGTTCTCCACCCATCACACTCAAACTCTCTTAACCCCTCAGTCGTCCATATCCCTTTATTTTTTACCTTCTTCCGTGTAATTGACCCTTCGCAAAGACCCGCCCTCCTTAGTTACTGTCGCTATGCCCGACAAGCTACGCCGCTCTCATGCTCTCAACATGTTCTCACGCAGTGAAAAATACATCGCGGAGCAGAGAGGAGACTGACAACACGCGGAAAGACAGGACAGACCAGGATACTTTTCGGTTACTTTTGATATTAAACATATTAAACAAAGTCTCAGCTTTCAAATGTGGTCATTTTTTGAAAGAAATTTAAACAATAAATACCGTTTTGGGGCTCTTTAATGTGCCGTGACAGATCGCTGTAGAGCATCAGTTAAAGCTGCTCGTGATCCGATCATCTCTTCCTTCTAGTTCATTTATAGCATCAAATAAACATGAACGAACATAAGAAGTAATGTTGTTTTAACCGCGGAAAGGCGTCAGTATATTCATTTTACCAAGTTCAAATCCTCCTAACTCTACTGGCTACTTTTTCGGGCAAAATGGCGGATGGCGAAGTATGATTGGTTAGAACACCTGTCAATCAAGCTCCACGCGAAGGGTCAATTGAGTTGCAGAATATACAGTCAGGTGTGAAGAGCACCTTGTCACCAGTTGAGGCCCTCTGAATTTGCCTTGAACTTGCTGCTAATAGTTCAGGCTTCTGGTCGAGTCTTTTGAGATTCATGGTGAATCTTTGGTAGCATTCTCTGTGATATCCATCACCTTCTGTAATGGTGTCTGGTATAAGTTCACAGGTTACAGTCATCATGTGAGCAGATTCCAGTGGTTCAGCTAATCTCTTGTCACGTATTTCTTTCATTCTGGCTAATCTTGCATCAGAATCTGTGTTTGCCCATAATTGCACGAGTGGTCCATATACAAGACCAGGGACATGCACAATGCATCTGGACTTTGGTTTTGTCCCATGACATCCCCTATGCCTTGAGAGACCTGCAGTCACGTGGCCCACTGACTCATGTCTTGACTCAGACATAACTGAGCAGTTCAGCTATGTTGAAGAAACCAACTACATAACCGACTAGATTATCTATGTGTATAATAATAATAATTCATTACATTTATATATTCTTTTCTCAGCACTCAAAGCGCTTTACATTGAAGGGGGAATCTCCTCAACCACCACCAGTGTGCAGCATCCACCTGGATGATGCGACGGCAGCCTTATTGCGCCAGTACGCTCACCACACACCAGCTTACTGGTGGAGAGGAGACAGACTGATGAATCCAATTGGTATATATTTATATATACATACATATATATATGAGAATGATTAGGAGGCCATGGTGGACAGAGGCCACTGGGCAAATTTGGCCTGGATGCCAGGGTTACACCCCTACTCTTTCGAAAGACATCCTGAGGTTTTTGTGACCACAGAGAGTCAGGGCCTCTGTTAACGTCTCATCCGAAGGACGGTGCTTTTTGACGGTATAGTGTCCCCATTACCATACTGGGGCGTTAGGACCCACACAGACCACAGGCCATACTAACACCTCTTCCAGCAGCAACCTGGTTTTCTCAGAAGGTCTCCCATCCAGGTACTAACCAGGCTCAGCCCTGCTTAGCTTCAGTGGGCAACCAGTCTTGGGCTACAGGGTGATATGGCTGCTGGCAATGAGGGGTGTGTGTGTGTGTGTGTGTGTGTGTGTGTGTGTGTGTGTGTGTGTGTGTGTGTGTGTGTGTGTGTGTGTGTGTGTGTGTGTGTGTGTGTGTGTGTGTGTGTGTGTGTGTGTGTGTGTGTGTGTGTGTGTGTGTGTGTGTGTGTGTGTGTGTGTGTGTGTGTGTGTGTGTGTGTGTGTGTGTGTATAAGCTACTGGACGTCTAAAATTTCCCTTTGGGATGAATAAAGTATATATCTATTAATCTATCAAATGTCATTTAAAATAATTAAAAACAAATATTTAAAGTAAGCATCAATGTAGTGTAGTAAGACGGGTCAATTATATTAAATTGAAAACTAAAATATCAAACATCGAGCAATTCAGTGAAACAAATTTCTTGCTGTATAGGCAGAGGATGCAGACTTGGAGGATCTGTCTGTGTGAGTAAGAACAGTCTTTCAGGACAGTCTTTATATACCTGTCTGACACAGAGGAAACTATTAATGAAAATTCAACAAATATCTTATTTTGTCATTGGATGAACAACCCAGACAGGTTTCTGATTTGTCAATGAAATGACTTGAGCCACACCCCTTTGATGAAAAGGGTAATGAGGGTTGGAATGTTAGCACGTTAGCATATTAACTGATACTATGGAAATGGACCTTGATCGATTATATCCATACAAGGCCTTAAATATATATCAATGTAGTGTAGTAAGAGTATTGTGTAACCTAAAAGCTGTGCTGATTGACTAGGCCAATCTCGATGTGTTAAAATAGCTTAAAATCGTTTTTTAGGGTTTCCCTATTCAGGGCTAAAACAGGTAGTGCATCCCAAAAATGTCAATGTTAACATTCAGATTCATATTCTGCACATCCAGACCTTTCAGAAAAGCATGATTTTGTCAGGGGAGGGGGTTGGGGTGTATGATAGGCGAATCTATGTCGTGGCCTATGCATGAAATGGGCTCATTGTATCAACATAAAGCCTTACCTATGTTAATTTTAGACACCTACCAATAAGCAGCATGGTAGATATTTGACCTAAGTCATCATATGTTAAGTTTGAGTGTGTATTGGGTCCCCTAAAAGCTGTTCTGATTGACTAGGACAATCTCAACGTGTTAAAATCGCTTAAAATCGTTTTTTAGGGTTTCCCTATTCACAGGCCTAAAACAGGTAGTGCAACCCAAAATTTTCAATGTTAACATTCAGATTCATATTCTACACATCCAGACCTTTCAAAAAAGTATGGTTTTGTTGGGAGGTGGGGGGGGTGCACGGTAGGCCTATGTAGCTCGCCGCCTATCCAAGATCATGCCAAATCGCCAACAATCAAATTCAGCTAAGTGAGTTAGCGACGTACGAACGGGCCCCAGGTCCGAATGATGATCAAACATATACTAATGAGTTTAATAAAGTTTATTGTACATCACACAAAAGATGAAGCGTCAGTTTTACTTCACCGTAAAAGCAAAATCACCGTAAGAGCTGAGTAAACACAGTATGTTATAAGCAGAGTCGGCTCCAGAGCAGATCTACTGGAGGGGCATTGGGTCATCAGCGGGGCGGCACTGCCGTTTGAGAAATATTTTGACGCAAAAAAACGAAACACCTTATTATTATTATTATTAATAATTATTATTTGCAAATTTCCCCACCACTTTTTGCCAGGGTCGATATTGTCACCACCACTTTTAAACATCTCGCGGTACGGATGTACCAATACAAATAAATAAAACATATCCAGTTAACTAGCAGAGCATTCATTTGTTATCTATAAGAGACGATCTAGCACGCTGAAATGTATGGTTTTTGAAATCAAGTGATCAAAATGCTCGTTGACTGCGATCAGTGGTGCTTATAAAGTGTTCTCTTGTGGCTCGCGCTGCCGCGCACAGTCTTCACACGGATGCGGGTTTTAATCCGTTGTGGAGAAATCTCTATTCTTTCCGGTGAAATCACAAAGTAAAATGCACACAAACGTGTCCCTGATTGATATACAACCACTGATAAACATAATCGGTGTAATGAGGAAAAAAAAACGATACGAGTGCGGATTAGAACGCAGAACCTCTGACACGCTTGGCAAAAGTTCTGCCCCTGGACCATTAAAACACATACAAAAAAAGTCGGACTGGATATATCTATTTCTTCACATGAAAATTCTTGGCTTAGATTAAATGACCAATTAAACACAATGTACTATTTAAATAGATTGCTGGACATCGGTATTGTATAGCCTACATCTGATTTATGATTTAGCATTGTATTAGCAACTGTGGTAGGAGGGGCATCAATGACCGCTAGGGGGGGCACGGCCCTCGAATGCCCCACCATAGCGCCGACCCTGGTTATAAGAAGTGCGCGAGTCGAGGGAGTTGAGGGAGCATTCCTGTGGGTGGAGGTTAGTCAGAGAACTGTTCTACTGACGTCATTAAAGAAGGAAGTAGAGGGATGTAGTCCAAACCGGCCGTTCGCTGTAGGCGACTTCTGTTAAATAAAATATCTCGCTTGGCATTGAACTTTGAGCTTTATAATTTTACAGATATTATTTATACTCTAACAACAACATTACACACTAACTTAAGTTTGAAACATGGGAGAACGGGACCTTTAATGCACGATGAGGAGGAAAGTTTGAGTGGCCAAAAACTCTTCAAGGATCACAGATGAAGAATTGCAGAGAAGTTGAGTCTTGGGGTCACAAAGCCTAAAATAAATAAATCAACCCCTACATCATCACATGTTGTTTGGAAGGGTTTCAAGAAAAATCCTCCTTGTTTATCCAGAAAAAAAAAAAATAGCATTTTTAGTTTTCTGACACGGCTGAAACTTCAAAAGGTTCATGGTCAGATGAAACTAAAAAAATAAGAGTTTTTTTGACAGCAAACCCACCAGATTGGTTTGGTGCAAACAGGGATAAAATGTACCCCATGCCTACGGTTAATATACTGCTGGATCTTTAATGCTTTGGGCATATTTTTTAGCTGGAGGTCCTGGGCATCTTGTTCAGATCCATGGTATCATGGATTCTAGCAAATATCAACAGATATAAAATCAAAACCTGACGGCCTCTCCTAGAAATCTTGTAATGGGCCATAGTTGGCTTCCATCAGGACAACAATCCAACAAACATAAAAATCAACACAAAAAATTATTGCACAAAATTAAGCTTCAACCATGGCCGTCCCAGTCCCCTGAGAAAATGAGTGGGTTGAACTGAAGAGAAGAATCAAAATGGAGCTGGGAATATAAAGGATATGGAGAGATTCTCTATAGAGGAATGGTGTCTGACCTTTTGGCAGTGTTCTTCAAATTCATCAGGCATTATACACTCTTAAGAAAAATGGTTCTAACACTACCAAATTTTTTTTTTTTTTTTTTTTTTGGTTTGTAACAATAGTAGAACCATTTTTGGGGCTAAATAGAACCATTTTATAAGGTTCCATAAAGAACCATGCTTTGAAAGTGCTATATAAGGTGTTATAGATAACCATTTCAACAATATATATTTTCATTAATATTAGTATCTTCATATTATTAATATTACTTTTATTAATATTATTTTTATAAATTATTTATTAATATTGTTTTTTAGTCCTCTTTCTACCTGGTCTTATATCTCATTGCCTCTATTTGGGTTTTAATTTTAATTTTTTCTAAACTGCATGTCTCAATTAGGTTATTTTATTTTTTATTGACATGGCAGATTGTAGCAAAAATGACAGTGACAACAGTTGTTAGCTGAATACATTAATAAATAAAAATTGACATTGAACATGTGTCTCTGTCACAGTACAGAGAGAGGCAGACAGGTAAATAGGGAAAAGGTAATTTATTGAACAGAGGCATGGAGTGGAACAGCAGATGAGGCTGGTAAGTTTGCAGGGGAGAATCAGAACTGGATATAGAACTTAGCTGGATGATAATATGGATTTCTGTTTGCAGAGGGTGGAACAGGATACGGCAAGTTGATGACGGGAGATGGATGACTGGTGATCGGAGATACAAGAGTGAAGTTCAGGTGGGTGAAGTTCAGGTGGATGAAGTTCAGGTGGGTAGAAGAGTCTGTACGTCAGGTAAGGACAAGACCAGACAGGGAAGTGAAGGGGAAGTGTCTCTTTATAGTGTGAGTGGTTGATGATGTGAAGGTGAGGTGAATCAGAAATCCGGGGTGAGTGAACGAGAGGGCAGAGCGTGCTAATCAGCACTGCGTTCCAGTCCAAAATTGACATGCCCTTCACTCGCTAACTTCCCTCCGTCTCGTTCATTCGGATGTGTGTCATTGCTTACGTTGCACGAGTGCCCACTACTGGCGGAAACTGCAATGGGCTGAACTGAAACGTCCTAAGCCCTTGATCACTTGGAATCAGCTATGGAGTTGAATTTGTTTAATGCAGCATCCAAATGTATATAGGTGTGTTTGGTTTATTTTATATTAAAAAAACTCAAATTAATATATCATAGAGTTGTTTTTGGTGGTGGTGATTAGACGAGATCTGCGGTGACCTCACAATCGTGTTGCATTGAGGTATATGGAGCTGCCTGAAGTGTACATATGAAGTAGACTCGCTCCCTTGGTCAAAATCGAGGGAATGAGGGTCTGTCCATACACTTCCCTCGTCCGCTTCATGAAGTGGAACGCACTTCAATATGGCGGCAGGGATTCCCCCGAGGGGAAGTGCTTAGGGAAGTTTGCAAGTGCGTGTCTAAAAGTGTACTGGAACGCTTATTATGTTCATGAATTAGCAAAATTAGTCAAAATTAGCAAAAATGGACAGTATGACCCCTTTACCGTGTTAAAAGGGAAAAGTAGTAAAGTCATGGGATAGCTTTACTTTTTTTTGTGACTGGGTATGTTTAGGCATAAAGTCATAATTAAAAAAAATCAAACAATATGGATCATAAATTCCATACATTTCGAAGAGAAGATGAACTGAACAGAGCTGCTCACACTTACATGTTCTGTTCAACTAAAAAGCGAAAAAGACATGATTGTTAGGAAATTATTGTTACAATTTTTTAAGTTTTTAAAAACATTTTAAGAAAGAAATCATTTACCTGTTGAGAGTATGTTGACAGTGTGTATAGCAATTGTAGTTCTCTTATGAGAGGTTCTCTCGTACTGCATAATATCTCTTACGCTAGGGGAAAACCTCTTTTCCACGAAATATTGAAGCCAAAAATTATCCTTAATTTTGAATTAATGTAATGCAGACATAGGCAAGACGGCTCGCGTACCTATTGGCTGTCCTGCGGCAACTGCAGCAGCCTATCGAGAGAGGCCCTCCGTGACGTCAGATCCAATGGGGGCGCTTTGCGCCCACTACGTCTCGTCCCGCCGAAACTGGCGTGGCCTGGGCCTATAAATTCGGCTCGATGGCTGATATAATCTGATTTTCTTCTCTTCAGCGAAGCTCACGCATCACTGCATCGGGAGTGAAGAAGTTGCACCCGCCGTCTGAGAAAAGCCTTATGCAGGACGAGCCTTTGCATCTGAAGCCGCTGGCCTTCATCTCGCCGCCTTCATCTCACCGTACCTGATACGCTTTCCGGCGTATATATCCTTTTACTCTGCCGAGTGTGTGTTCGCCGCCGCGACTCACACTCTCTCTTATCTAAAAGAGCAAGCGTGTTTTTAAAGATGCCTCGTTCCTGTGGCTCGTGCCGAGCCGCACTCAGCAATGGGGACCGGCATGTCATCTGCGTTTCCTGCCTGGGTGAGGATAATGCAGTTCTCGCGCTCGCTCACGGCGGCTGCCATCATTGCGAGTTATTGCCATAGCAACTCTGAGGACTCGCCTGCCATTTTTGGTCTGCACTTCCACCTGCTATAGTGCCTCGCCGCAAAAAGCGCCGTACTCAGCGGGTCCCCGAGCCTTCTCCAGCCTGCAAAAGCTCGCCAGCTTCACAAGCTTCACTCGAGACGCTCACCGATGGACAGCGGCCGCCGTCCGCCGCCGCTTCCGCCATTGGTGACGACGAGGTAGCTGCATCTGTGGAGGAGGACAGCTGCTCTCCTGGCGTCAGACAGTGAGGATTGGGTGAGCTCTGTGGACCTCCCCCCCCTCTGCCCGCGAGTCGTTAGGGAAGCTCTCGTCTGCTCTCACAGGCCGTGGTGAGCCTCGGCCTTGAGTAGGAGGCGCCCGCACACAACTGGCTGGATGGATGTTTTCCTGCAAAGGGAACGCCATCTAGGTCCGCGCCTTTTCTTCCTGAGCTTCATGAAGAAGTCGCGAAGTCCTGGAACGCCCCCTTCTCAGCCAGAGTGCGCACCTCTGTCTCAGCAGCATTCTCCGTGGTGGACGGTGCAAAAGACAGAGGATACCACTCTCTTCCTTCAGTAGAGGAAGCTGTAGCGGCCCATCTTTGCCCTCCCTCTGTTGGACGGCGAGCTAAGACAGCGCTACCTTCTAAAGCTTGCCGTGTTACTTCCGCTATGCAAAGTCTTTTACCGCCTTATACCGCCGCTGGGCAGGCTGAATCGGCATTGCACTCGATGCGCTTCTCTCACCGTTGCTGAGAGACACCTATGGCTGACGTTATCTGAGATGCCAAACTCCGTGACCAGAGACCGCGCTCTCGCTCTGCCGGCCGCCACCACCCTCTGCATGGGCCCCGGCCTAAGATTGAGATAAAGCCTGAGGCCGCAAAGTCTTCCGGAAAACGACGGTGTTTAAGTCTCGCCGCGGCCAGACTTCCACCGAAACTTTTCGCTCGTTCAGTTCCAGAAAAATGTGACTGTTCCAGTGTATTCTGCAGTAAACAAGCCGGTACCACTGCCCGCTTGCCTGCACACTAGTGGTGGAACGGTACACAGAAGTTACGGTTCGGTTCATACCTCGGTTCAGACGTCACGGTTCGGTACGATTTCGGTACAAATTGATGGAAAAGCAAAATAAAAATGCAGAAGGCATTTTTATAAATGTCTTAAGCCTTGTATTTTTTAAATAAGTTTTATTAATAAAGGCATAGAACCAGTTTATTTGTAGTGCACTGACAGGAGTTTTATATAATTAGTTTATTAATTAAATTATTAAAAGATGAAAAGACCTTGAGATATGTTTGGTAATTGTACCTGAATGAATTTAAAATTAATTTGCTATTTCAGATCAATATATTTGTTTTCTTTCATTTTAGTTAACCCTAACTTTATTCTCATCTGAATTATAGCCTAAGTAATTGATTTCCGTATAAAATAATACAACCATTAAAAACTTTTGTTAACAGTTGTAGGTTACAGTTTAGAGTGTGACAAAAGCACAATGTTGTGTTTTATTGCGAGTGTACACAAATATAAGTAAACACTTTGCAGTTAATGTCCTGTATGAAAAAAATTACGGAGTATGTTTTTATGTTTCCACTGTTCGATCGCGCACGAGAGATCTCTCTCTCGCACGCGCGCACACGCGCACACGCACACACACACACACACACACACACTCTTCGATCGCGCGATTCGCGCCCCCCTCCCTCCCTCCCTCCCTCTCTCTCTCTCTCTCTCTCTCACACACACAGGCGCGCGCGCGCACACACACACACACACACACACACTGTTTATCACGGTGTTCATCGCGCCTCTCTCTCTCTCGCACACACACACACACTCCAACATTGCAATCTTGATCGCAGCCTGTTCATTATGCTGCGTTCACAGTCACACCAAAAGCGAATAGAGCGAAATTTATCGCTATTTAAGAGGGGTTTTTTTGTACCGTGTATTCTCCGTGCAAATTCGTGCACCGAACCGTGACGACCATACCGTTTCGGTTCGATACGAATACATGTACCGTTCCACCCCTACTGCACACAAAAGCCGTTTTCACGGCGACCCAGATAAATCACATGAAGAGTGTCATTTCTGGTATTCCGGCCACGGCCGATGGTGTTATGAGTGCAGTAAATGTGCCCGCTCGCTCTCTTTCAGCAAACTGCTTATGGGAGAGTCGAGTGCAGCCAGGCTGCCCCGCTGTGATCAGTGCTGTAACATAAACAAGCACACCGTTTATGTTACAGCACTCCGAAGCTCTCCGGTTGCCACTATGTTGTGACCAGAGCCCAGATCTCATTTTACCCCTAGCTATTCATGCAAATGCATGGGCAAAGCTTCCCGGGGTATCAGAATGGGTGTTGCACACTATAAAAAGAGGCTATTCTCTGCAGTTCGCTCATCATCCCTGCCACTACACAGCGCGGGTCGAAACTACGGTAAAAAAAAAACGAAGTAGCTCATCTACTTCGAGCCGAGATAGCGAAACTATTGAGCAAAGGGGCCATAGAGCCTTTATCTCAAGCTCAGGGCGAAGGGGGTCTATACAACTGATATTTTCTGGTACCGAAAAAAGACGCGGGTCTCAGACCCATCCTAGATCTAAGACAGCTGAACAAAGTGCTTGTGAAACACCAGTTCAGAATGCTCACAACCAGAAAAATCCTCGCGCAGATTTGCCAAGAGGACCGGTTTATGTCAATAGATCTGAAGGACGCATATTCCCAAATACAAATAGCGTCACGTCACAGGCGATTCTTGAGATTTGCCTTCGAGGGCCAGGCATATCAATACACAGTCCTACCGTTCGTCCCGTCCCTAGCACCCCGTACATTTACGATGTGCATGGATGCGGCTCTCGCACCCCTGATACTTTGGGGCATGCGAGTTTTGAACTACTTGGACGATTGGCTAATTCACATCATCATCAGTACTCCAGTTGGGCCTGCTTCTCATGCGTCCGCTGCAGTTATGACAAAAGCGGCGAGTAGCACCTCGCATGTGGGCCTCCGGTCCGTTTCGCCTCAAGATCGATCAGAAATGCATCTCAGCTCTGAAACCTTGGAGAGCAATCGACGGGTGTCAGTCAGGTGTGAACCTGGGGACTTCCTCAAGTGTGAAGGTGGTGTCCACGGACGTCTCCACCTCGGGGTGGGGAGCGCTGCTTGAGGGCAGACCGTTCTTTGGCCAGTGGTCAGAATGGGAGAAGCTTCTACACATAAACTGTCTAGAAATAATGGCAGTTGACAACGCGCTGAGGCGTTTTTGTCCCCAGATAAAAGGTCACCATGTCTTGGTCCGCTCAGACAACATGTCAGTGGTGGCCTATATAAATCGCCAGGGTGGCATCATGTCCCGAAACCTTCACAGGCTGACGGAACGTCCCTGCATGCATAATAATAATAATAATAATAGATTTTATTTATAACGCACTTTTCATTCCAAGGAATCTCAAAGTGCTACATAAAAGAACAACAATAATAGCTACAGAATACTAACACAATAAAACAATCAGCACATAAAAGCCTTTCTAAATAAAAAAGTCTTCAGTTCTGCCTTGAAGGTGTCCAGGCTCTGTACTTCTCTCAGCTCACTCGGGAGGTGATTCCAAAGCCGCGGTGCAGCTGAGCAGAAAGCTCGGTCCCCCATAGTGCGAAGTCTTGTGGTCGGGACCTGAAGAAGTAGGTGACCTGATGATCTGAGAGTGCGGGAGGAGGATTTCAAGGTGATGAGTTCTTGTAGATAAGGTGGTGCATGACCAGTGATACATTTGTGTGTGAATAGCAGAATTTTGAAATCGATCCGGAATGAAACAGGGAGCCAGTGGAGTGAGTGTAAGGTGGGACTCTCATGAGGACTCTGGCAGCGCTATTTTGGATGTATTGTAGCTTCTGCATGTTTCTGGCAGAAATCCCAATTTCTGTCCGTTACAATAATCCAACCTGGTGGAAATAAAAGCATGAACAAGTTTCTCTGCATCCGAAAGAGTTAACAGAGGACGTAGTTTGGAGATATTTCGAAGGTGGTTGAAGGAGGTTTTGCAAATATATTTAATGTGTTCGTTGAAGGTCAGCTGCGGGTCAAACCTAACCCCTAGGTTTGTAACTGAGGAGGATAAAGTGATGGTTTGGTCGTCCAGGATGAATTGAGATACGGGAGAGGAGTGGATCTGTTGTGGGGTTCCAACAAGTAGTGCCTCAGTTTTACCGGAATTTAGCTGGAGGAAGTTGCTGACCAACCATTCCTTTATCTCCAGAAGACATGTGTTGAGTCGCGACAAGATTGCGGAGGAGCTTGGAGCAGTTTTAATATAAAGTTGCAAGTCATCTGCATAACAGTGAAAGGATAGTCCATGTCTGTTGATGACAGAACCGAGGGGAAGCAGGTATAGAATAAATAGGATAGGGCCGAGAACCGACCCCTGCGGAACACCACACGTAACAGGGAGCAGCCTGGACTCATATTCTCCTAAAATGAGCATGGGCCATCAACAGGTACACGCTAACCTCCCGGAAGGAGTGTTAAACACGATCACGCAGGCTAGAGCCCCGTCTACTAGACGACTCTATTCCTCAAAATGGTCCGTGTTTTCTGGCTGATGTAAGCTCAAGGCTTTTCACCCCCAGACTGCGGGGTTATGGAAGTTATCTCCTTCCTTCAAGAGCTACTGGATAAGGGCAGAACCCCATCCAAGCTCAAGGTTTATGTGGCGGCCATAGCAGCGTTTACTAAACCCGCGACTGGCCAGTCACTGGGGAAGAACGATCTGGTCATCCGCTTCCACAAGGTAACTAAGAGGCTGAATCCTCCCAGACCCCCTTCAGTCCCCATGTGGGACCTTTCTACGGTTTTGGAAGCCATGAAAGGTGCCCAGTTCGAGCCAATCCATTTGTCGGACATGAAACACTTGTCGTTCAAGACAGTGTTTCTTATGGCTCTTGCTTCAGTGAAGCGCATAGGGGATTTACAAGCGCTCTCGGTAAGCGCGACGTGTATGGAATTCGGGCCAAATGACTCGAAAGTCATACTCAAACCAAGACACGGGTACGTGCCTAAATCCCTCAATACACCGTTCAGGGCTCAGGTTGTCTGCCCTGCCGGTTTACAATGAGGAAAAGGACGCAAGCTTCCTTTTCCCAGTCAGGGCATTAAGAGCTTATGTGTCTCGCTCGTCTGCTTTCAGACAGACTGAGCAGCTCTTCATTTCGTTCAGCGGACGTGCTAAGGGACTAGCCGCATCGAAACAGAGCCTGTCCAGGTGGATAGTTGATGCCATAGCGCTGGCCTACACTTCTAAAGGCTTGAAGCCACGTCGTAGGCTTGGTCTAACGGGATTACCTTGCAGGATATCTGTATGGCGGCAGGCTGGGCCTCACCGTCTACATTTATAAGGTGTTATAACCTAGAGGTTCCCGCCTCTAAAAAGGCTAAATTACTGTCGGTCTAAAGATCAGTACTGTCTGCCCCGTTGCTCCGGCTCAGAATACTGAAACCGCTTGAGCACCGCTCGCTGATCGATAAATAACCCCATGGGCAATGTGTAAGACCCATACTGTTACCCAGTTAAGGCCGAACATTTTCACCCTGACTGTGTGGATCACTGTTGATGTGGTTAGCTCCCTTAGGATGCTACTTATTGGGAATGACGCTTCTAGACTCTCTTCTCAGACTCTCTGTGAGTCCCTGGTGATTATGCACTATATGAGCCCCGGGCACCTGCCCTTGGGTGTATGTATTGGGTGTGCCCTTGGGCGTTTTACATTGTGTTCCCCTAGTGTAAGATATTACGCAGTACTCGTTCCCTCTTCTAGAGAGAACCGAGGTTACGTTAGTAACCGAGTACGTTTTACAGCTGAGCTCCAGAAAATTAGTAATAAGGAGGCATTGACAGTTACAGGTTTGAAAAACAAAAAGGCGGGAATAAAGAACCCTAAACTCTAGAACCATTTCAGCATATAAAGGGTTCTTCAGGATAATATGGTTCTAAATTAAACTGTTATATGTATAAATAACCATATTTTTAGAGCAGTTATCTTGGCAAGAGGAGGTTGCAAAAAGTACTTAAATAATTATGGCCAGTGTGTTTTGGAGAAAAGCATTTTCATAATGTGATTTACTCCACTCCAAACATTTAAAAAAATCTGCATTTTTTTTTTAGTTCTACAAAGATACCGTAGGCGCGATTTTAGATATGCACTGATAAGCTATTTTTCATTCATTCGATGAGATGGCTGGTGTACCGGAATCCCAACCCGCCATTAAAAAGCCAAAACGTCTCTGCAGGTCCTGGGAGGAGTGGGTGGGGAAGTATCCATGGATTGCCACAGCTTTAAGCGATGAAAATAAAGCGTTCTGCAAAGTGTGAAGGAAAAAGTTTGGTGTTTCTCACGGAGGGGAGGAAGATGTTAGGCTGCATGCTAGCAGCAAACTACACTGTACCAACACTGCGATGGTACAGACCAACACGTTGGTCTCGTCCTTTTTTAAGAAGCAGACTGATCTTTGAATAAAAAAAATGGTTCAGATTTAAAATTCATTATCTTATCTCTATAGTGCACATTATCTTTCATTATAGTCTATGGAATCACCACAGCCTACCCCCAAAATCCCGTTACGGTACAGCCCCCCCCCCCCCCCCCATCCCCCAGTGTATGTATATATATATATATACTCACAAAAATTTCCTTTTACGTAATTATCCAAAGTACTGTCAACCCCACCATATCCTCCTACTCATTTACTGTATGTTGTGCAAAGGTGATTCCTCTTCCTCGAATTTGTTTAGGTCTGCTAATTAGGCTAATTATCCAAGCATAGATTATAGACAGACTAAAAACAGATTAGGATGCTGGGTGTGTTTCTAATCCAAGATTTGTTGTATTTGCCTTTGAGATAATAGTCTGGAGACCAAAAGTTTGTAGTACACCTTGACAGCTGTGAAAAAAAGCTCAAGAAAATAAATACTTTCATTCCTCAAAAATAGTTTTTTTGTCAATAAATCCTGAAGCAGCTCAGGAAACTCCTTGATTTTTCTCTAGAAGGCGGGGCATCCAACTGAGCATGTGCAGTGTGAGTGTCATTACTCTATCTTTTTTCTGATTGGAGATAAATGACATGTTGCAACCATCCCCTGTTGCAACTGTCCCCGGTCTCCCCTACATCATGTGGTGTGAATGTAGCAAGACGTACTTGTATATCCATTTATAAAACTCTCATAAAGAGAAAATCCACTTTGTATGTTGGTTTAATTACCTCTATGCTGAGAATACACGTTATAAAACGGATAGTTCTGTTTGTTAATTATGATTGGTTCAGCTGTTTTCGAATCTGTTCTGAACTTCATTGCATCAGTATTACTGCAGTACGTCTGTCAATGGTATGTGTTGCTGTGTCTATGTGAATAGCTTATTTTTTGTTATCAATAAATTATTACATTTTGTAGCATACATTTGTATGTTTATATTATGAAACCTTGCCAGGTAAATAGTAAACATTTTATTAAAGGAATAAGGCCATGAAGCCATGGTTTACAGTGATTTTAAAACATTAAAACATATTTGAATTGAATGAATTTGATTAATTCATTGCTATAGGAGAGGAAGAATTTCCTAAACACGTTAAATCATCTAAATCGACAACATGTATGTTAGACCCTATACCGACTAAGCTATTGAAAGAGATGCTTCCAGAGGTCATAGATCCTCTTCTTAATGTCATTAATTCATCTTTGTAACAGGATACGTACCAAAAAAATTTAAGCTGGCTATGATTAAACCGCTTGTTAAAAAAACGCAACTTGATCCTACAGAATTAGTCAATTACAGGCCGATCGCGAATCTACCTTTTCTGTCAAAGATACTAGAAAAGGCAGTATCCTCAGAACTATGTTCCTTTTGAAGGATTTCAAAATCCATTTCCAGAAATGGTATCTGCAAGGATTTCCAGTCAGGATTTAGACCGTACCATAGTACTGAGACAGCTCTCATCAGAGTCACAAATGATTTGCTCTTATCATCCGATCGTGGTTGTATCTCTCTATTAGTGTTACTCGATCTAATATGGAGCTTATAATATGACAAAATGATTTGAATTTGAATTGTGTAAATTTGAATTATTTCCAAGGGTAATCTAACAAAACTGAATTTTAAATAGTTCTGAATTTGAATTTTTTTGGAACGAATATTGAACATCTGAAATTTAACAAACTGAAAGGTTTTTATGGCTGAATTTTATAGACATGTATTTTCAAACAGCTAGTTTTTGTGTTCTGAATTTAAATACTGCAAATATTCAGTTTAAAAAAATACGGATTCAAGTTTTCAAGATGAAGAAATTCGGAACTTCAAATTCAGTTTTCTAAAATTCAATGTCAAAAATTCAGATCTTACAGAAAGTAGGTCACAGGGAAGAGTAGATGATCTCAGAAAAGTCGAACAGAGTATTTTGGCGAATTAGGGACTGCAGAAGTTTTCCAGCGAACTTGGTGGTGGTTCAAGAGGTTGCCACTCTCTGACAACGGTCTCTGGTGTTTGTTTTAAAGTATATTTTGTGTCATATTTTTGTTTTCAGTCTAGACCGGACGCGAGCGGTGCCACCAGGGTGCGACACGATCCGTGAAATCCCCAACAGCACACGGATTCCCCATCCTATTTCTGACCTAGTCCCAGCTCCTGGCAACAGTCGCTTTAAGCACTGTGTTTCAGAGCGCTCACGTCCATAAAATAGTTTTTTCCTCATATGTGAACTGAAATGTAGCTATATCAGTTCATGGTTTGTGTGTAGATGCTATAAGAGAAAAAGAGAAAATGCCAGTATTTCATTGAGACTTGAGATTAAATAAACTGCTTAAGTATTGATCTTGTATTAATTTTCACATGCAGTTACACATATATCTTTTTGAATCAATGAATGAGGCATTTATACAGCGGTTTCCTGTTTACACCCATATATATATATATATATATATATATATATATATATATATATATATATATATATATATATAGAGAGAGAGAGAGAGAGAGAGAGAGAGAGAGAGAGAGAGAGAGAGAGAGAGAGAGAGAGAGAGAGAGGCTATACCGTGATTTCCTCAGATATATATATATATATATATATATATATATATATATATATATATTATATATATATATATATATATATAGGCTATATATATATATATATATTCATAACGCGACCGTTATGAATGCATGTGAAACAACGGCAAGCACACACGCAACTTCAACAAAGGCTGTATTCTCGTAATGTTTTGACTTAATTATTGTAATGTTTCGACTTTAAACTCGAAATGCTAGTTTTTCTTTTTTGCGTTGCGGTGCGTTGCGGTTCAGGGCTCGTTTAGCTATCGTGCAGTGAATGAGCCAGATATGAATAAAACATGATGTATGCAATAACAATTAATGAAAATTACATCTCTGTCTGTAAAGGTGAAAAAATTGTAGGGCGGGACTTGATTTTTTTCCATCGGGAACTGTTAGTGATTCTTAAGTTTAAGTGATTTAAGGATTCTTAAACATGAATGATTTTGTGTTTAAAGGTTAACTTTCTCATCACGTGAGATATTTTTGTCAAAGTGGTCTCTGGTGTTTGTTTTAAAGTGTATTTTGTGTAAAATTGATGAGAACGCCAAGACCGGACGCGAGCGGCGCGACGCAACAACGCAGGGATGGAAATTAACTTTTTTTGTTCACTGGCCAATGTGGCTGGTGGATTTCAAAATCTACTACCTCTCAATGTTTTTACCAGCCACTTTCTTGTTTTTAATCGACAATGTGTAACTGCATGTGAAAATTAATACAAGATCAATACTTAAGCAGTTTATTTAATCTCAAGTCTCAATGAAATACTGGCATTTTCTCTTTCTCTCTTATAGGGAATGCGGAGGTACGTCACGCCGTGTTGCATTATGGGACGTGGCCGCCATCTTTACAGGCACGATCTCTGTTTACCTTCGGTATAATAGTGGATGTTTGGCTAAAACGAGGTAAAATTGAAGAAAAACGGAAGAAATGGAGATGTTTAAAGAAAAAGAGAAGGGGCCTACTGGGATAAACTAAATGCCACGGTCAAAAAAAACTATTTGGACAAACTATCCGCGATAAAAACGTTGATACATCTGATTTAGTTTTGGTGTTCGAAGCCTATGCTAAGTTGGTTACATAAAGTTCAAGCTATTTTACCTGAAAAGCAGCTCTCGTAGTTAATGTTAGCTTGCTATTTTCAGCATATGTTAAGTTTTCATAGGTTGTGCAAGAAAAAAAAATGTAGGCCTACATTACTTTATAATGCCACAAGATGTGGTAACTTGTTAAATACAACTGTGCCTTATTTGACATGTGTAAAAATGAGAGTATTCGGTCGTTTATTTTAAAAGTTTGAAGTATATTTGCCCATTGTTATGTGTACTTAAAGGGTCTTTGTGGTTGCAATCAGTACAGAAACAGAGAAGTCACTTGATGTATTTATTAAGCAGATATATAAAATCATGATTCACAGACATTTTAAAAAAGGCATGTAAAAAGATGTACAGAATATCAAAGCAAATTGTAAATTGAAAATAAATCTTATTTGATTCATGCAATGTGTCCTGGCTTTATCATCTGCTGCTAGCATTAACCGCAAATTCAACATCATTCATCAACTATCCTCCTAAATGTTAGTCATCGAGGAATATACAATACACAACCTCTTGCTTTGTACAACTTTTAACAAACGTATATGCAGTGGAGGACAGTAAGTAAAGTTTTTCCTCATGATTGCGGCGATCCGGCGTCTTCTCGTCAGCTCCTCGACCTGCTTCCCTTGTTGTTTTTTCCGAGAAAGAAAGGTGAAAAACATACTCCGTTGTTCAGTTTCCTCCCTGAACGATCGTGTGACCTGTTATGGCAGTTGAACTGAACAACCATATCGACGTTTATTAAAATCTCGACAGAAAATCCAAACACAGCCTCCAACACATGCATTTAAATACAGCGGTATTGGGCGCGATCCTGTAAATATGGCGGCGAACCCTTAATGCAACACGACGTGACGTCATCTCCACATTCCCTATTCGGTAAGTCTGACGTCACGCGTGACGTTTAGCCTCTTCCGGGCCCAAGCGCTCCGCTCGTCTTTCAGATCCTAGACTACATAAACCCTTTTCGTAAAGGGCTTTTTTCGCTTCAGTGCCAGTGGGTGTTACTAGGGATTCAGGGATAGCACCCACTGGCGCCAAAGTTTCTTCATTCGTTTAAGATTTGTAACTTACCTAATCAACTGCCGCCATGTTCTCTTATCTTTCTCGTCACAGGGAAAGCGGTAGATGACAGTTAAATGTCACTTGTTTTTTTTAACTCCGATCTATTAAAACTACACGGGAACACGGTAAAACTCCGGCGAAAGCGGTAGGGAGGACCCGGCCTTTGGACCCGGAAACAGTATTATCGGAGAGCGCTTACGTCACGACTTAACAACCGGATAGCATCCACACACAAACCATGAACTGATATTCATTTCAGTTCGCATATGAGGAAAAAACAATGTTACGGACGTGAGAGCTCTGAAACACAGTGTTTAAAGCAGCTGTTGCCAGGAGCTGGGACTAGGTCAGAAATAGGATGGGGAATCCGTGTGCTGTTGGGGATTTCACGGGTCGCGTCGCACCCTGGTGGCACCGCTCGCGTCCGGTCTAGACTGAAAAAAAAAAATATGACGCAAAATATACTTTAAAACAAACACCAGAGACTGTTGTCAGAGAGTGGCAACCTCTTGAATTACCACCACGTTCGCTGGAAAACTTCTGCAGTCCCTAATTCGCCAAAATACTCTGTTCGACTTTTCTGAGATCATCTACTCTTCCCTGTGACCTACTTTCTGTAAGACCTGAATTTTTGACATTGAATTTTTGACATTGAATTTTAGAAAACTGAATTTGAAGTTCCGAATTTCTTCATCTTGAAAACTTGAATCCGTATTTTTTTAAACTGAATATTTGCAGTATTTAAATTCAGAACACAAAAACTAGCTGTTTGAAAATACATGTCTATAAAATTCAGCCATAAAAACCTTTCAGTTTGTTAAATTTCAGATGTTCAATATTCGTTCCAAAAAAAATAAAATTCCGAACTATTTAAACTTCAGTTTTGTTAGATTACACTTGCAAATAATTCAAAATTACACAATTCAAATTCAAATCATTTTGTCATATTATAAAATCTCCTCAACCACCACCACTGATAAAAAAAGTTTTGTAGGCCTATATTATTTTGTTCTTACATATTGTTTTAACATTTATTAATAATAATAAACTTAATTTGAATGCTGTCTATAGACAATATCAGACACAATATAATATAGGCCTAATAGTATAATAAAGGTTAAAACAATCCTTTCTTAATTTTAACACTTTTTTGTCATCTTTAAAAAAATCTATAATCCCAGATTGCTATGGTCATGCAGGTTTGTTTGCAGCATTAAACTTGTGGCAATGAGAAATAGACGTTGTTCCCTTCCCTCAACATAAGAAGTCGTAGCCTCAAAAAAAATGTTGTTCCCTCAATAGGATCTTGAGGCCACAACTTCACCACAACATAAGAATGTTGTTACCTCTGAAAAATTATCTCGTGGCCATTACATATCACGTTCCCACAATTTAATATCTTGTGTCCATGACATGTTTACGGAAGCCCAACCGCAACGTAAAAAAATCTAGCATTTCGAGATTAAAGTCGAAACGTTTCGAGATTAAAGTCGAAACGTTTCGAGATTAAAGTCGAAACGTTTCGAGATTAAAGTCGAAATTTCGAGAATAAAGTCAAAACATTACGATAATACAGTCTTCAGTCTTGCACAAGTGTGTGCGTTCATAACAGTGCGTCCACTGGCTCAGAGCGCGCGCGCGCCCGCGTGTGTGTGTGTGTGCAGTGGTGTAGTCTACGTGATACGCAGGTATACGCCGTATACCCACTAGAAAATGTCAAGGATTTCCGTATACCCACTAGGAAATGTCAAAGATCTCCGTATTAAAAAGCGCGAGGATTCGTAACAACATCGTTTTGTGAAAGAATTTTCATTCATAAATTCACCCCGCCGTGACGTCTGTGTTTGCGCAGCGACACGGATCGAATCGCGGAATCCAGCAACAAATGTAACAGTAAAGCGGAACGTCACGCAATTTGGCCATTTTGAATGAATAAATCAAAAGTAATGATACAATGAATCAAATCTCGATATGTATTAAGTGTCTATGAATATTAAAGCTCAGAAAGACTGCTATTGAAATAAACTCGGCATGTTCTGCGTGTTTCTGTAAATGAGCGCTCAATGTGTGCTCTAGCCTACACTGAACACTACACACTGACGCGCGCGCGACACTCGTGGTGTTTTCAGCGTCTGAGGAGGACATGCACACATTTCAACTTCATCGCAGAGCTTTTATGAGAGTCACTTCACACGAATTTTACCATTTCATTTGATAAAACTATCGTCATTCATTCGTACCATATACACACTCACAAACTTTAAAGTCTTCATGACAACCTGTCAAAATCAAAGTTTTGTATAGGCTAACTTGAAGAAAATATAACAGAAATATATTATTATTGCACAGTAGAGTATACTTCAAGTAGGCCTAATAATAATAGTTTATTAAAACACACAGAAGCTCAAATGTCTTTAATTTACAACCCACCAAAATAAAAGTTTGTAGAGATAAATAAAGTAACTCGAGGGAATTATGAAAGAAATTGCATAGTAAGATTTACTTTTCTAAAATAACAATAATGAAATATTTTAAATAATTTTAAAGGAATATCACATCTTTTAAAGGTGCTATATGGAATTTTTCTACTAAAATGAATCCTTTTTTTTATTGCCTGTGTGTGAAGGGATTGTAATCACACATTACAATGATCCACTTGTCGAGTTTTGCTATTACTTCTGAAGGCCAATATTTATATTTATATGTGAAGTCTCCGGGTCGGATTTGCCGCGAAATCCAACGGAAGTGACGTGCATGGGCGCTCCCGACCCTCTCTCCTTGTTTACAGCATAGACATCATATAGGTAGACGCCCTATTGAGTGCTACTGCCTATTGGCACGGACGAGAATTGGAGCCGCCATCTTAAACCGGTCATCCGCTCCGCTCAGTGTAATCTGAATGGCAGGTGAAATGAGCTGTCAGCGCATTAAATTAATCATATCTCACTGAATACTGAACTGATTTTCACGCGTTTTTTTTTTCCTGCAAAGGTAATTCATGTAGCTATGATACATGACTATGGTTCGGCGTATTTTAATATCCATAGTAGGCTTAACAGTAATATAATATTCTGATATAAGTTATAAAGTGACCAGACACAATATGTGTGATGAAGGATATAATGTATTTGATAAATCACACACTATAAATATAATAAAGAAGCAGAAACAGATAGTTGCAGTAAAGTAAGATATTTTAATAAGTTGAAGAAACAATTTATGGTATGTGACACGCACATACACACGAACAGACACACAAACAAACACGAACAGACAGTCTCTCTCTCTCTCTCTCTCTCTCTCTCTCTCTCTCCTCTCTCTCTCTCTCTCTCTCTCTCTCTCTCTCTCTCTCTCTCTCTCTCTCTCTCTCTCTCTCACACACACACACACACACACACACACACACACAGCAGCCGCGAATCCACCGAATGCAGCCACCTATAATAAAAATTGAGAAGATCGCTTTTCAACGTGTTTGCATCAGTAATTTCTATTAAGTTTGGACAACATTAAGCCTACTTTTTTTATTGTATGTGGATGTGGGAGGGGAAAATGTCGAGACCAAAGCCCTATTCGGATTAACTTTACAAGGGTAGATGGAGTAAGTTAATGATGTAATTTTACCACAGGACTTCTGTAATATCAATAGCCAAATCGCATGTGAAGATATAGGTTATCAATAAAACTAGAAGTTGGAGGGGTAACTCAATTTGTGCATCGCTGTCATGCGTGTATTAACGTTACATTGCTTCCTGATATCATGTGCGCAAACACAAATATCCTATACAACAGGGCAGTTGAATGCTTATCTGATAACCTAGAAGCTCTTGTAATTATTACTTTAACAGTTACTTCACCTCTCCATGCCGGGTGAACACCGGCTGATGCAGTAAACAGCATTTCACAACGATTTCAGTACAGTAATAGCAAATATCCTTGCTCCTTCTCGATTATCTTGTAATATTCTATTCACAAAATACAACCAATAGTACAGTAATATTAAGACTTACTTGTGAAAAGCCCTATTTTTGATGGTCCGGCGATTAGAACAGGAAAATGCTCCACAAAGCTCTGGCATCTTATCTGCTGCCACGCAATGAAACGTACTCGGTTACTAACGTAACCTCGGTTCTCTCTAGAGAGGGAACGAGTACTGCGTAATATCTTAGCTACGGGGAAAACTCTTTTCCACGAGATATTGAAGCCAAAAATTAATCCTTAATTTTTTACTAATGTAAAACGCTTTGCAGCAGCAAGCAGACCTAGGCGAGACAGCTCGCGCGCCTATTGGCTGCTCTGCGGCAATAGCAGCAGCCTATCGAGAGAGGCTCTGCGTGACGTCACGACGAATGGGGGCCTTTCGCGCCCATATCGTCACGTCCCGCCAGAAAGGGCGTGGTCTCGCCCTATATCTAGGCTCGATAGCTGCTCTTACGTCGGTTTTCATCGCCGAAGCGAACCAGAGCGTATTCCAAGCACGGCAAGATACGCAGTACTCGTTCCCTCTCTAGAGAGAACCGAGGTTACGTTAGTAACCGAGTACGTTCTCTTACGAGAGTATCTCTCGTACTGCGTAATATCTTACGCTATGGGGAACACAATGCAACACGCCGTGCTGGTAGGGATCCAACACCAAAGTCCCAGGGGCCGAAGCCCGGGGCGCATATAGTGCATAATCACCATAAACTCACAGAGAGTGAGGGAAGAGAGGCTAGAAGCATCATTCCCTGTAAATAGCCTCCGAAAGGAGCCAATCATGTGACAATAACCATACCGTCAGGGTGAACATTCAGCCTGAACTGGGTGGCCACAAGTGTGTCAACTTTTAAATGAGCTGCTGTACCGGTCAGTGAGCAATACGCAGGTCAAACTCAGTATCCGAGCCGCACAGCGGGCAGATAGCACTGAATTTTATACCGCCAAAAGCTTAGCTTGTAAGGCGGGGACCTCCAGATTATAGTATTTTATAAATGTAGACGGCGAGGCCCAGCCCGCGGCCATACAAATATCTTGCAGGGTAACCCCGCTAGACCATGCCCACGAGGAGGCCATGCCTCTCGTGGAGTGCGCTCTAACACCCAAAGGGCACTGTAGGCCCTTAGAAGTGTAAGCCAGCGCTATGGCACCAACTATCCATCTGGATAAGCTCTGTTTCGACGCGGCAAGTCCCTTAGTACGGCCGCCAAACGAAACGAAAAGCTGCTCAGTCTGTCTGAAACCAGACGAGCGGGACACATAAGCCCTTAGTGCCCTGACAGGGCAAAGGAGACTCGCGTCCTTCTCCTCATTGAGAACCGGAAGGGCAGACAGGGAAATCACCTGGGCCCTGAACGGTGTGTTGAGGGATTTCGGCACGTAACCGTGCTTTGGTTTGAGTATGACCTTAGAGTCGTTAGGTCCAAACTCCATGCATGACGCGCTTACTGAGAGCGCTTGCAAGTCCCCTACGCGCTTCACTGAAGCGAGAGCCATAAGAACCGCTGTCTTGAAAGACAAGTGTTTCATGTCTGACGACTGGATTGGCTCGAATGGGGCGCCTTTCATGGCCTCCAGGACCGTGGAAAGGTCCCATGTCGGGACTGAAGGGGGCCTGGGAGGGTTTAGCCTCCGAGCTCCTCTAAGGAAACGCACGACTAAGTCGCTCTTTCCTAGTGACTGGCCAGACACCGGTTTTGCAAACGTTGCTATGGCCGCCACGTATACTTTGAGCGTGGAAGGGGACCTGCCCTTATCCAGTAGCTCCTGAAGGAAGGAAAGCACTTCCGTAACCCCGCAGTCTACAGGTGAAAAGCCCTGCGCTTGACACCAAGCAGAGAACACAGACCACTTCGAGGAGTAGAGCCGTCTGGTAGACGGGGCTCTAGCCTGCGCGATCGTGTTTAACACTCCCTCTGGGAGGTCAGCGGGTACCCGTTGATGGCCCATGCGTGCAGGGACCACAGATCCGGGCGAGGATGCCAAATCGAGCCTTCCACCTGAGAGAGGAGGTCTCTCCTCAGCGGTAAAGGCCATGGAGCAGCGCTGGTCAGCTGCATCAGGACAGGGAACCACGACTGGTTTGTCCAGAGCGGAGCTATGAGTAGCACTGGGCATCCCTCCCTCCTGATTCGCTCCAACACCTGAGGCAGGAGTGAGACAGGGGGAAAAGCATAAAGGGGGCGGCGGGGCCAAACATGGGCCAGCGCGTCCCGGCTTTTCGAGAAGAATCTCGGGCAGTGAGCGTTTTCTTGGGACGCGAACAGGTCCACCTGCGCTTTGCCAAACGTTTCCCACAGCAGCTGGATCGTCTGCGGGTGCAGAGACCATTCTCCTGCTGGAACGTTGTTTCTGGACAGCCTGTCTGGTCCCACATTTAGGTGACCAGGCACATGCGCCGCTCTCAGCGAGAGCAGGTTGTGCTGAGCCCAGACCAGGAGGCGTTCCGTCAGCCTGTAAAGGTTTCGGGACCTGACGCCGCCCTGGCGATTTATGTATGCCACCACTGACATGTTGTCCGACCGGACCAATACGTGGTGGCCTGTTATCTGGGGACAGAAGCGCCTTAGCGCTTTGTCGACTGCTATCAATTCCAAGCAGTTTATGTGGAGGAGCTTCTCCCGCACTGACCACAGGCCAGCCAGCGGTCTGCCCTCGAGCAGCGCTCCCCACCCCGAAGTGGAGGCGTCCGTAGACACCACCTTCACACTTGAGGGGATCCCCAGACTCACACCTGACTGATACCAGTCGGTTGCTTTCCACGGTTTCAGAGCCGAAATGCACTGAAGGTCGACCCTGAGGCGAAACAGACCTGCGGTCCATGCCCTGGGGGGAACTCGTGCTTTTAGCCATAGCTGCAGTGAGCGCATGCGGAGCAGGCCCAACTGGAGTACAGAGGCTGCTGAGGCCATGAGACCCAGCATTTTCTGAAACCTTCTGAGCGGGACTATAGAGCCGTGGCGGAAGGATTTCGCGACGTGCTGAATATTCAATCCGCGCTCTGGTGACAGGCGTGCCGTCATGGATAGCGAGTCTAACACTGTTCCCAGAAAGGAAATCCTCCGACTGGGGAGCAGTGAGCTTTTCGCCCAATTGACTGTAAGGCCCAGCTCCTCGAGGTGCTCGAGTAATGCGGCCCTGTGTTCTAAGAGCTCCGTTCGTGAACGAGCTAGAATCAGCCAATCGTCCAAGTAGTTCAAAACTCGCATGCCCCGAAGTCTCAGGGGGGCGAGGGCCGCGTCCATGCACTTCGTGAACGTACGGGGTGCTAGGGACAGGCCGAACGGCAGGACTGTGTATTGATACGCCTGGCCCTCGAAGGCGAATCTCAAGAATCGCCTGTGATGGGACGCTATTTGTATTTGGAAATACGCGTCTTTCAGATCTATTGACATGAACCAGTCTCCTTGGCGCACTTGCGCGAGGATTTTCCTGGTCGTAAGCATCCTGAACTGGCGCTTCATGAGCGCTCTGTTCAGCAGCCTCAGATCTAGAATGGGTCTGAGCCCACCATCTTTCTTCGGTACCAGAAAATATCTGCTGTATAAGCCCCCTTCGCTCTGAGCCTGAGATAAAGGTTCTATAGCCCCTTTCCTCAGTAGTTTCGCTATCTCGGCTCGAAGTAGATGAGATACTTCGCTTTTCACCGTAGTTTCGACGCGCGCCGTGTAGCGGCGAGGGCGTCGAGCGAATTGTAGCGAATAGCCTCTCTTTATAGTGTTCAGCACCCACTCTGATACCCCGGGAAGCCTTGACCACGCATCCGCGTGAATAGCTAGGGGCAGAATGAAATCTGGGCTCTGGCCGCGGGAAAGCGGCGGCACAAGAGTCCGTGTGTGCTGGGAACACAGCGCCGTGTTTACGGCGTTCGAGGCGGGGGGCGCGCTGATCACAGCGGGCAGCCTGGCCGCGCTCATCTCTTCTGACGCGGGTAGCGCCGAGAGAGTGAGCGGGGCGAATCCCGTGGGATTCGGCGTGTCTGTGAGGAAATGTGGGCGCGGGACCACGGGCACATTTGCTACACTGAAAACACTGTCGTTTAGGGCCGACTGAATGTGTGTTGGTTTCGTTTTTACAGAAACCGAGGGACACGCAGCGTGTAGTGTAAGCGGGCATGGGGATATGGGCGCGTTCACTACAGTGTTTGCACAATCGACCGGAGTCGATTTTATTTGTGCGAGCCCTGCACCGTGGCGGGCTGTGTCTGGGTGTGGGAATGGGCACTGGGGCGTGGGCATTCTTACAACACTCATAACACCATCGGCCGAGGCCGGAACACCAGAAAATACACTCTTTATTGGATTTATCTGGGTAGCCGTAAAAACAGCTTTTGTGTGCAGGCAAGCGGGCTGAGACACCGGCTGCTTCACTGCAAAATACACTGGGACAGTCACAACGCATGGGGCTGAACGAGCGAGAAGTTTTGGTGGAAATCCGGCCGCAGCGGGATCTGAACACCGTCGTTTTCCTAGAGCGGCTAGGAAGACTTTGGGGCCTCGGGCTTGATCTCAATCCTCGGCCGGGGCCCGCGGTGAGGGGGGCGGCGTCCGGCGGAGCGAGACCGCGGTCTCTGATCCCGGGCCTGGCGGCGCTGTGAGGCGGCGGCGGCGGAGGGCGGTGCAGGCTGGGGCTGAGAGCTGCGAGCAGGCGGCTTGGTGCGGCCTGTAGCGGAGCTCGAGCGCTTCGGCAGGAAGTGCTTCATAGCCTGAGAAGTCTTCTGCACCTCAACAAACCTGTCCGCGAAGTCCTTGACGGCCGTTCCGAACAGGCCCTCCGGGGAAATGGGCGCGTCGAGGAACACAGAGCGCTCGGCTTCCGTCATCTCAGACAGCGTCAACCATAAGTGTCTCTCGGCAACGGCGAGAGAGGCCATGTTCCGCCCCATGGCTTGCGCAGCGGCTTTAGAAGCGCGTAGAGCGAGGTCCGTAGCGCTCCTCAGGTCCGCCACACAGATAGCACTGGGTCCCTCCTCGTCCAGCTTGAGGAGGAGGTCTGCCTGGTAGATCTGCAGAATAGACATCGTGTGCAGCGCTGAGACTGCTTGCCCGGCTGCGGTGTAAGCGCGTCCGTGCAGCGATGATGTCACTCGGCAGGCTTTGGACGGGAGCGTCGTCTGAACCCGCCGTCCCGCAGAGGGCGGGCAGAGATGCGACGCGACAGCCGTCTCCACCGGAGGAATGGCGAGGTAGCCTCTACTTCCCGCACCGTCGACAGCGGAGAATGCCGCGGAGGTAGAGGTACGCATCCTGGCCGAAAAGGGGGCCTTCCACGACTTTGCAACCTCCTCGTGAAGTTCCGGGAGGAAGGGCGCGGGCCTAGATTTTGACGGAGCCTCGTCTTTCCCGAGAAAGCGACCGTCTAATCTGTTGCGCGGCGGCAGCGTGGGTGCCTCCCAATCGAGGCCGATGCTTTCTACGGCCTTGGTGAGCAGACGCATCAGCTCAGTCTCAATGCCGGCTCTCTTCCCAGAGGGTTGGCGGGGAACGTTAGCGGAGGGGAGGTCCACAGAGCTCGCCCAATCCTCGCTATCCGAAGCCAAGAGAGAACACGCCTCGGTGTTGTCGTCCAACTCGATGGCGGACGCGGCGGCGGACGGCGGCCGCTGTCCGTCGGTGAGCGACTCGAGCGAAGCCGGCGAAGCTGGCGGGCGAACCGGCGAGCTTTGGCGGGCTGGAGATAGCTCGGGAGCGCGCTGGGCGCGGCGCTTCTTGCGACGCGGCGTCACGGCAGGCTGGGATACGGGCTCGGAGAACGAAGCTAGGCGAGTCCGCAGAGTCACCATAGGCAAACGTTCGCAGTGATGGCATCCGCCGTCAGCGAGCGCGATGGCCGCGTGATCCTCACCCAGGCAGGACACGCAGATGACATGTCGGTCCTCGTCGCTGAGTGGGGCTCGGCAAGAACCACAGGAAGGCATCTTTAAAAAGACGCCGCTCTTTTAGAGGGGGTGGGAAAAAAGCAGATATGCAAACACACACACACACTCTAGGCAGAGGAAAGGATATAACGCCGGAAAGCACAGCAGGTACGGCGGCTGAAGGTGGCGAGGCCAGCGACTCCAGACTCAATGGCACGTCCCGCTGAAGGCTACAGGTCGACGGCGCGGCTTCTCACTCTGGATCCAGCGATGCGGGAGGCTTCGCTGAAGAGATGAAAATCGACGTAAGAGCAGCTATCGAGCCTAGATATAGGGCGAGACCACGCCCTTTCTGGCGGGACGTGACGATATGGGCGCGAAAGGCCCCCATTCGTCGTGACGTCACGCAGAGCCTCTCTCGATAGGCTGCTGCTATTGCCGCAGAGCAGCCAATAGGCGCGCGAGCTGTCTCGCCTAGGTCTGCTTGCTGCTGCAAAGCGTTTTACATTAGTAAAAAATTAAGGATAATTTTTGGCTTCAATATCTCGTGGAAAAGAGTTTTCCCCGTAGCGTAAGATATTACGCAGTACGAGAGATACTCTCGTAAGAGAACTAGGAATACGACCGGTTCAAGATGGCGGCCGGATTTCTCGGTTTCCAGCGGATAATAGGGCTTCTAGTCTCTATATGATTTCTATGGTTTACAGTCTATCTATGCGACCGACGGCACTTCAGCTAACGACATGGAGTCTGATAACACCCCAAAACGACCTGCCTCCAGCACAACACACACTCCACAAATATATAAAAAACAAAAAAGTTTTATCTGCTGAAGCTCGTCAGGCCAAACGTGATTCTGATCGACTCAGGACGAAAACACGGATCAACATCGGCAGAGCTTTTGAATTATTAGTAAACTCTAATGAAATAGCAAGGTAAACTACATGAGACATGAAATGAATACAAAAGACTGTTCCAGGGTAACAAAAAGTAGCTAGGTGTAACTTATTTTATGTAGATCTACTGTCTAACGTTACTCATCCCGCTACTATCATATTGTTTATAATAAACATTTCCAGACACGTTCAGTACAGTAATGCTACTTCCTACTGTCTTACTGTTACACTGACATTGTTCAGTCTAGTTCAGTCTGTTATATCACAGTATACTCACTACAAAAAACTAGACTACACCACTGTGTGTGTGTGTGTGTGTGTGTGTGTGTAAGGTTTAGGGGCGGGGTCAGGGGTAGGTCATTCGTACGAATTCATACAAATTGGGCAACTCGTAAAATGCACTTGTGAAGTCGAACTGCCATGAATCAACACAAAATAGTAGCTTTTTACTTTTATCTGGGCTTTCAACTAAATTCTACACAGGTGCGAGTGGCAGTGTTTTTGAGGTGTTTTCGTGCTCGTCTAGGCAACATCTGGGTCGAACACAACAGTAACCGTTCTGTCTCCCTCTTCACCGTAAACACGTTCTGGATACATTTAAGTGCATCATTCTGTATCCAATCATTTTGCCGGATCTCGTGATTTCCTCAGATTTAATAACCACTAGTGGTTGAGGATAGATTCTCTGATATGATTGTAAAGCGCTTTGGGTGTAGACATATGAAAGCGCTATAGGCTATGCCTCATTCATTCATTCATAAAGCTGGATATCTCCATCCAGTCTGAAAAGTGTTTTTCGGGTTGGTTTTCCTGTAGGCTAAAGTCTATTCTGGCGCAGTAGGCTATATTTTATAACGTCCTATAATGGAAGCCTAATGCTGGTAGATTGGCACCTGTTGAATTTCCTTTTGTTGAAACAAACACACACACACACACACACACACACACACACACACACACACACACACACACACACACACAAGTGTGAAACACTCGCTAAAAAATAATGCACCATTATGAATGCCTGTGTGTGCGGCAATGTGAAACAATGGCAAGCACACACGCAACTTCTACGGAAGACTATCGAAATGTTTCGACTTTAATCTCGAAATTTTTCGACTTTAATCTCGAAACGTTTCGACTTTAATCTCGAAACGTTTCGACTTTAATCTCGAAATGTTTCGACTTTAATCTCGAAACATTTCGACTTTAATCTCGAAATGCTAGATTTTCTTTTTTTTTTTAACAGATTTTTTTTTTTTTTACGTTGCGGTTCAGGGCTTCCGTACGTTATCACATTTCCACAAGTTAATATATCCTTGCGATATATGACTTGTGGCAAGTCAAGTCACCTTCAATTATATACTTTTAACAATATGGACTGTTTCTATGGCGGCAAATCAATGACAATAATAAACGAGCGCACAGCTGATGCTGGCGCGCGCGGTAAATGACTTTCGCGAGCGAATAACAGATCTACACGCGAGGAAATTCAAGCCCTGCGCGCGCTCATGACATCTCCTCTGCACGCAATACAAGCCCTCGCGCGCGCGATTGATCATACCACACGCCCTCGCGCGCGCAATTGATCATTCCACACGCTCTCGCGCTTGATCTGCTCTCGCCTGCTCCTTTTGCTCGCTCGAACAATTTTATTTTTGACAGTTGAGGGGCGGGACTCCCCTTTTCCGGAAGTCAGTTGTGATTGGACGCCTGTCCAATGACTTGTAATTCACTTGACTTGAGACATCACTTTATTTGTTTTATTTATTGTGGTTAATTATTGTGTAATGTTATTCAATGCATTGTTAATTTAGAATATATTCTTACCAGATATTTTTTTTAACAGAAAGTATTACTAGTGATTGCATTGTGTTGTTAAGAGATAATTTACAGACTGTAATGACACATTTCCATGGTTATTAGCATTGTAAATCTACCAAATTTTGTATGAATTTTTACATAATATAAATGGTTCATTATATTTTCTATTAAATGTAAAAGGGGTTCTGGCTTCTCAAGTTAAGATACAGTACACAGCATTAATTATAGCTTTAAAAGCCTTTCCAGGATTTGCTACCGAATAAAGAGAAACAATATTAAATCCAGCTAATTATTAAACCCAGCAAAGCTATTACATCATTATATAGTGATCTTAATCATCTAACTTTTTGTAAGCTAATAACTTAAGAGAAAGTATGAGGCAAGTAGTGTACACAGCATAAATGATTAAACCCCATCTGCACATAACATATCTTATTATGTTACATAGAAAATTAAATACATTCATACTGCCAGAACACCTTTTACATTTAATAGAAAATATAATGAACCACTCAAAATTGACATAATAGTAATACACAGGATGAAAACAAAAAGCTTACACAACAACTCTTGCTTATTGATATAAACAAGTAATTTATCTTTGATCCAAAGCCCTTGTTATATTTACAACTATTTAATGGACACTTTTTACATTCTGAGGCTCTCAGATCCACTTTAATTTGAATAATAATAATAATAATTCATTACATTTATATAGCGCTTTTCTGGACACTCAAAGCGCTTTACATAGAAGGAGGGAATCTCCTCAACCACCACCAATGTGCAGCATCCACCTGGATGATGCGACGGCAGCCATATTGCGCCAGAACTAGTGGCGCAATTACTAGTAATAATTTTAGTATTACTAAAATTACTAGTAGTACTAGTACTACTAGGCAATTACTAGTAATAATTACTAGTCTTAATTTTGGTCGGATAAACGTAAATATATGGTAAATTGGGGGTCTAGGGGAACTATAGCAAATATGACTTTTTCTCCAATTTATTTTAGATATTTTAAGCCAACACAAATCACATAGTCTTTTAAATATAAAATGTAAAAATGTATAAGAATTTTCATGATTTACAATGCTAATAACCATGGAAATGTGTCATTACAGTCTGTAAATATCTCTTAACAACACAATGCAATCACTAGTAATACTTTGTTAAAAGAATATATTCTATATTAACAATGCATTAAATCACATTACACATTAATTAACCACAATAAATAAATAAAAATTAGTGATGTCTCAAGTCAAGTGAATTACAAGTCATTGGATAGGCGTCCAATCACAACTGACTTCCGGAAAAGGGGAGTCCCGCCCCTCAACTGTCAAAAATAAAATTGTTCGAGCGAGCAAAAGGAGCAGGCGAGAGCAGATCAAGCGCGAGAGCGTGTGGAATGATCAATTGCGCGCGCGAGGGCGTGTGGTATGATCAATCGCGCGCGCGAGGGCTTGTATTGCGTGCAGAGGAGATGTCATGAGCGCGCGCAGGGCTTGAATGAGCTCGCGAGTTCCCGTTTCCTCGCGTGTAGATCTGTTATTCGCTCGCGAAAGTCATTTACCGCGCGCGCCAGCATCAGCTGTGCGCTCGTTTATTATTGTCATTGATTTGCCGCCATATGTTTCAAAGCAGCTTTACAGTGATAGGAATTTAAAGTAACAGAGATTGTTTTGGCTTTACAGCAGCTCTAGAAAAAAGTTATTGTCCACACTGTAAGAAAAAAATGTAAATTTACAGGTAAAAGTCTGTATTTTTTTACAGAATTTTGCCGTTTTGTCATTATACAGTGAATGCCTGTTATTTTACTGATATTTGCTGTAATTTAAAGGTCCACCATTCAATTTACAGGTAATTGCTTGTATTTTGGTTTTACATGAATTTTGCGTTTTTTTTAAAGGAAATTTTCTGTATTTTTACAGGGTTATGTGTAATTTTACATAAAATATTAAGTAATATTTTACAGATTTTTTCTGTGAAATTAGAAAACAAAGAAAATAAGGTATAACTGCAGAAATCAGCAGTTATTTAACATGTTTTCCTTGAAGATAATTAAGCATGGGGGTTAAAGTGAGTTTTAAGGTTAAATAATAACAAGATTAAAAGACTATAATGGTTCAATAAGCTAGTGTTTGTACCAGTTTGTACAGTAGCAGTACGCAGGACAATTGAATCATTAGTCTTTGAATCTTGTCTTGCAAATAGATGCTCATTGTGATCATCATTTGTATTATTCTCTCCTGATTTCATGTATATTTTATGAATATTTTTTTTTTAAATCTGCGTTGCTGCACATTGCGTGGCTTTGTGTGCGCGTGACTGTGTGTGTGTGTGTGTGTGTGTGTGTGTGTGTGTGTGCGCGCGCGCGCTCGCGGGATGACGCAGATTCAAATGATCTGCCATTACTCTTCCGTTGCTTAGTCACGCCCATAACGGTTAGCTGATCAGATCTGTCGTCAAGTTTGAATCTGTGTCAAGGACAAGCGGGAGATTTGAATTCAGTCTACGCTCGTGAAGTGGATTGTGATCATCATCACGGTGGTTCAAAGCTAATCGTATTCGTCAGGAGCAGCCGTGAGCAGGAGCTATAGTTATAGCTAGCTATAGCATGAGTTATAGCCCGAGTGTCAGTCAGTCCGTTCGGAAATAACGCGCCCTTTTTCAGTGAGCCTGGTTCGTCACAGCGGACATCATGTCAACCGATCACCGGCTGAGGTAAGAGTCTCATACTACATGTGTGAATGAAATTTTATATTACATTTGTGTTAAGTTGACAGTTTCCAAGCTAACGTTATCATTCTTAAATCAAATTTTCAGTCATAACCTGCGTCGAGAGCTGGAGAGCAAAATACTGCAGCATGCGTCTTTCAATTGTCCATCTGTTTTAAGCAAGATCAGTTGAATACACATCTCTAAAGACCTTAAACAAGCTTTAGTATACTTTTTTTTATGCCTCCTCTCTTAAAAACATCCTTGGTTTTATTATAACTTATTAAAATTGTAGTAACCATGTTTTTTTACGGATTTATTACCATTTTAATAACCAGTTTTACTAAAAATAGGCCTACCGTTTTTTTTATTTTTAGTTAAACCATGGCTAATTTTCGTAATGGTTAGCTAATGTGAATAAATCTATCAAGACCGTTAAGAAATAGAATTCAGTTCTGTAACTTTAACATTACTTGTTGATAAAGATCGGTAAAGCCTAGAACTGATGCAGCTAGGTCACAGTAAATCATATTAATTTTTACTTTATATAAATGTAGCTAAAATCACATGGCAGTGCAAAACATTACTGTTAGCCTTTCCTGCTCAGCTTCCAGATCATAGTCAGTTGAGGTTTTGCATTGTCTCAATGGAACATATTCTGACATGTGTAAAGGTAATACTGAGTTTTAAAATAACTTATTTTGTTGTGATTTCAGGTAATATGGAAAGGAGATGATCATGGCAAACAAGGTATGGGAATATTTTTTTAAAAATTTAAATAAATAAAAATACACACAGTCTTCTGATTCCATATGATTGCATTAAAAGTGTGCACAAGGTTTAGTTTTGCTACAGTAAGACCATGATTGTGTTAGATTCCACCCATCAATTTTTTTTTTTTTTTTTTTTGTAACAAGGCTCAGCCTCTGTCTTTTAGAAACATAGCTTTTCCTACTATCTTAAAGGGATAGTTCACTTTGAAATTAATTTTTGATATGTTTTAGCTTACCTCCAGTGCATCCAAGATGTAGGTGTCTTTGTTTCCACAGTATCTTCAATTTTGATAATTTTAGGTAAAACCGTTGTTGTCTGTCAGTCATACAATGGAGGTGAAGGGGAACCACCTCAAAGAGCATTAAAAATTAAACATTATTTAATGAATCGTAAATGTAAGTACACATTGATGCCCTAAGACACGAAACGAGGGGTTTTTGTGAGAAAACGAACAGTATTTATATCTTTTTTACCTCGTGTAAGCATATCCACGTCCAACTGATCTGAGAGCAGGGCGCTTCGGTCTGCGCATGCGTACGGCGTTCGCCGGAATGCCCCGGAAGGGCTCCCTCGCGCGTGTTTACGTCACTCATTGTTTACGCAGAGATTTCGGAAGTTTTACCTTACACTGTGAAGATCTAAACATATTTAGATATACAGGATCGCAATGGAAGACGATTTCTATATACCAACATATAGACGTTCTCTTGACGTAAACACGCGCGAGGGAGCCCTTCCGGGGCGAACGCCGTACGCATGCGCAGACCGAAGCGCCCTGCTCTCAGATCAGTTGGACGTGGATATGCTTACACGAGGTAAAAAAGATATAAATACTGTTCGTTTTCTCACAAAAACCCCTCGTTTTGTGTCTTAGGGCATCAATGTGTACCTACATTTACGATTCATTAAATAATGTTTAATTTTTAATGCTCTTTGAGGTGGATCCCCTTCACCTCCATTGTATGACTGACAGACAACAACGGTTTTACCTAAAATGATCAAAATTGAAGATACTGTGGAAACAAAGACACCTACATCTTGGATGCACTGGAGGTAAGCTAAAACATATCAAAAATTAATTTCAAAGTGAACTATCCCTTTAATGACACATATTACCTTTCATTCCAGCCAGATGATCTGACGGTTGCTGCCCGCATCTCAGCCTACCTGATGGAACATTCTTGCTGGATTAATGACCTTCACCTTCAGCTCAACCTTGCCAAGACAGAACTGCTTATGGTTTCAGCCAAACCATACTTGCTGTGTGATTCTGCTGATTTGCCTAATACATCATTATACTATCGGAGCTGCACAACTCCTGGTCTAAGCTCTTGTTCTATCCAGACTGGACTATTGTAATGCTCTCTTGGCAGCTCTTCCAGCATCAGTCAAACCTCTGCAACTGATCCAGATGCTGCAGCAAGAGTGGTCTTTAAAGGTAGCCCCATACCTAAACTCACTACTTTAGATCTATGTGTGCTCCAGAAGCTTGTGTTCTGCAAGTGAACGGCGTCTTGTGGTGCCATCATCCCAAAAAGTCACAAAATCACTTTCATGGTTTCAAAGACCTTTACCTGGACTGTTCCTGCTGGTGGAATGACCTGCCCAACACATTTTCAAGAAACTGCTAAAGATCCATCTTTTTCGTAAACACTTGACCCAATAATACTAAATCTTTGTTAAAAAAAAAACTTGCTATGTGAAGGCTATTGTGCTAGACTAACTGGGACTTGTCACTGCTCTAGTTGCTTCTATTGTTATCGTTATTGGTAAGTCACTTTGGAGTAGGGATGCACCGAAATGAAAATTCTTGGCCGAAGCCGAATAATAATGAAACGCTTGGCCGAATACCGAATGCGGTATTTCACATTTTTTCCATTTATTTTGCCAATTTTTTCACCATTGCATTTAATTAAATAGTAAAAATATGCTTTTTTACTATTTTGTCTTGAGAAAAACATCAAATTGCAAAAATACAATTTGTTTAACACTGATTTTTTTTTTTAACATTCCAGCAGATATTATTTAAACAAAGCACAATATAACTTAAAATAAATAAATTAGTAAAATAAAAACTATATTTTTATTTGGCCATCTTTGAAGCCCCCCCTTCTTGAATAGCCTATGTTAGGCCTATAACCAGTGTTGGGGGTAACGAGTTACAAAGTAACGAATTACAGTAACGATATTACTTTTTTGGGTAACGAAGTAAAGTAACGCATTACACTAAAAATATCGGTAACTACACTACTTTACTATTATATAGGAACGCGCTTTCCTGCGTTACCCAAGCCGTGTTTGCCTGTGTGTAAAGTTCTGTCTAGTGGTGCGCGCACCGTTGCCATAGAGATCGATTTGAGTGACATAGCTGCCGGTGCGAAGGAGAGAGGGAAATAGAGACGGAGACAGGGGTCTCTGCAGCGCGAGTCTCCGCAGACTGCACGCGCACCTCCCCAAACGGACGAGGCGTTTACACTCGACGTGCTCGCCGTTGTACTATTTCTGTGAAACGACGGGGCGACTCGAGTAATTGTCCTCTTAACCATCAGGAATCAACGGTGAGAAGAAGAAAGGTCCACACGTGCTATGTTTATTTTAGTACATCACCACCAATAACACTACAAAAAGAATTGTGTACGTAAAATCCAGTAAACCCTGAGATTATTACTTGTGACATTAGAACAAAATATGTGGATATACAAACATGTAGACATGTAAAGAACTAAATCAACGATCTCTTAAATATTTTCTAATTTCACTAAACATTTCAAGAAGTTTCGTGGACATTTTATAAAACATGGATCTTTTTATTAAAAAGGCTTATTATGCTATTGTATTGACCACTTCATTTTTTGTTTTTATTGCCCAAAAGCTGGTTTTGTTCTCAGGAGAAGAGTTTAATTCTCATGTTTCCCAAAGCCTGTGTTTTGAAACTTGTGTGTTGACCCCATTTTAAAATGACCGCACCATAGCCTCCTTTATCCTGTTGCTTGTGGATTTTACAGTGAGATATATTTATTTGTGCAGACAGGGATATTGTTCTTTCATATGGTTTTACATGTCATTTTGTATAGATTTATACAATAAACACTATGCAGACAGGCTAAGTGATGATAGGGCTATGATGTTTGTCCATGTATCTACACGGTAAATTAAGAAACGGGAAAGTAAAGTAATAAGTAGTGAAGTTACTTTTCAAACGCAGTAACTAGTAAAGTAATCTCATTACAATTTACAGAAGTAACTAGTAACTAGTAACTAATTACTTTTTTTGAGTAACTACCCCAACACTGCCTATAACTGACTGCTGAAAGAATATAACTAAAAAAGTGCATTGAAAAGTGCAAAAAAATGTGGATGAACCCACAACAAATGAATAACTGTCCTAGACATAAGCCTACTTTTGCGGTTTACATAAACTTTATCGTGGGCGTTGACAGGTTTGCATGGATTGCCTGGATCACTTGGGTTTCAATATAGCGCGCGCTCTCCGTGGCGATTAGCAGATAAGGAGTTGCCATGAGAACGACTCTTTTCATCTCTCACTTTTCATACAGATTACATAAACAGAGAATATTTGTTTTCGTTTTGAATTAGATCGTTTAAAAGTAGACAATTAAATGATTATAAAGATATATGCCTTTGCCTGTGTGACTAGTATTGTATTGGCTGAGTTTTTTAGAGACGTGCTCCAGAAAAAAAAGTTAACGGAGACAGAGGCAGAAAGCACACCCTGTTTATTTTCTTTATTTTACAAAAGCACAGTTTTGTTTCGATTGTAAGTGGACACAAGTAGTCATTTAACAGTTTATTTTTTCATATTTCTTAAGTCTGCATTTAAGTGACCATAAATGACGGAGTATTTAAGTCTATTTTGCTGCTATGTGAAAAAAATCCAGCAAAACGCAGCGGCGCGTTTCTCAACTAGAGGGTTAAAAGACGCTTTAGTGCTGCAAGTAACAACGTCTGCCACAGACGCATCAGATGAGCTTCTCTTTTGTCTTCTCCTCAAAGGGGGCATGTTGGCTGCATTTATAAAGCGCGTGCCTCTCACTCTACGCTGGTTATTTGATCGCGTCATCAAAAACGTCATTGTTCGGTCAAATTTATTCGGCCTTTTTACTTGTTCGGCCGAACACCGAAAGTGCTTTTTTTGCTATTTTCGGCCGAATAATTTCGGTTGCCGAACATTCGGTGCATCCCTACTTTGGAGAACATGTAATTGTAAATGTAAAAAAAAAAAATTATATTAGAGTAATGAGGTATACAACAATTGCCTTTTAATGTGGCTATTTTTACATGTTCTAAATTATATACTAAGCTTGTATTTCCTATCTATCACGTGTCTTGACGTTCAGTGTTTGTTCAATTATTAATACTGTAATTGTAAATGCAGGTATTCTGTACTTATACATTTAGTTAATTTAACAGAAATTGACTGAAAACTTGCTATTATTAAGTACTTAATTAGGGATTGGTCAAGTTGTGAAATTGGATCTGTAAAAATAAAAATTAAAACTGTAAATATACAAATATTTGTATTTGAATTGATGTACTTATTGCATTTTTATACATAATTTCATTGTTATTTTACACAGAAAAACTATATATTAAAAGCAAATGACGGTAGATAGACAGGACTATAATAAAAATAACTTTATAAAACCCTAAATTTACAGTTTATCCTGAAAGTTAAATGACTTTTTAATGTAATTTGACATAATTTATCAGTTTTTCCACGGTTTAATAAGCCATTATCAACAGTAATATACTGTAATTTAATCAATTTTGACTGTCTTTTTAATGTAATTTAACATAATTTATCAGTTTTTCCACGGTTTAATAGGCCATTATCAACAGTAATATACTGTAATTTAATCAATTTTTACGGTCTTTTAATGTAATTTGACATAATTTATCAGTTTTTCCACGGTTTAATAAGCCATTATCAACGGTAATATACTGTAATTTAATCAATTTTGACTGTAAAGTTAATTCTGTATTTTTACGGTTTTTGCATGTAATTTTGAGAAATGGTTATTTGCTGTAATTTTACAGAATCCGTCTGGAAACTTTGCTGCCAGAGATTTGCCGTTTTTTTACGGGATTTTTTTTTACAGTGCAGATAAAGTTAGTTCTGTTGCAACGATCATTAGTTATTAACTTAGAGGGCGCTAACACGACACCGTTCTAACAGAAAACTTTTAAAGCGATCTGGGTGCTTATTTGCATAAAACAGTGCCTGGTGGCTCTGAGAATTTTTTATCGCTTCCGCATAGCCACGTGAATCAGTGGAAACTAATGAATGCTTCCTAATGTTATCTCCTAATGGTAGCTTGTACAGAGTGAACAGCAACGGTCCTAGTACTGAGCCTTGTGGTACACCATACTGAACTTTTGACCGATAAGATTCATTTACTGCTACTAACTGATAACGGTCAGATAAGTAGGATTTAAACCAGGCTAGTGCAATTCCACTAATGCCAACATAATTTTCGAGTCTATTTAAAAGAATGTTGTGGTCGATAGTGTCAAATGCAGCACTAAGATCGAGTAGCACTAATAGAGAGATACAACCACGATTGGATGGTAAGAGCAAATAAATGAACTGCATTTATATAATTCTTTCAACAGACCCATGGCCACTAAAGTGCTTTACATATTGCCTCACATTCACCCATTCATTCACTCATTCATAGACCGATGGCGGTGTCACTGTCAGCCATGCAAGGCGTCATCCAGCTCATGCTGGGGGTTAGGTGGCTTGCTCATGGACACCTCGACACATGGTCAGGTGGAACCAGAGATGTATAGTAACGAAGTAGGACTACTTCACTACTGTACTTAAGTACTAAGGCTGTATCTGTACTCTACTAGAGTATTATTTTTTTGTCCTACTTCCACTTTTACTTCAGTACATATTCTCTATGAGTTTAATACTTTTACTGCGATAATTTTTTATGTACTGCATAGTTACTCGTTACAATTATAAAAATGTTACGAATCATTCCAAAATCCAAATAATCACTGCCAGAGCGGTAGATGGCTCTGTCACCAGGTTTGATGAAGTTGGCTCATCATTGAGCGAATCAAGTGATCAGGAAGACCGCGCTTGCTCCCGTTCTGCCTTTCGCTCTGCTGCCTGCCTCCATTGAGAACATTGATATTTGTTAATTTGTTTCGAGATGGAAGAACCAGAAACACCACCTTCAGCTTTGAGTGATCGTGGCGGTGAGGAAGGAGACCCATTAGAGTCCATGTTTTCATTTGTCGAAGTGAAAGACAATTCATATAGAATGTGCGAGGACGCAGACGCACTGAATCATTCTTTGTTTTTAATAGTTCAAAGTTACTATTAGATTTAATGTTAGTACCTTGACAAACTATACATCATTAAAGTCCCCGTGAACCAGAAGTTGCAAACGACTTTTCTCCAGTGCTGTGACGTATTTCCGAGAGAAACGGAATACTAAATGAGGCAAAATAGTGGGCGTGGCTTTTTTTTTCAACTAGCTCCTGATTGGATCTAGAAAAATGCACCTCCCCTTTCACACGCTGTCAATCAATGCTCGCTCGCAAACACAGCAGCTTGTCTACTGTCAGTTGGAGGGGTGTGGTAACGGATGTTTAGGAGACACCCAAACCGTAAAGCCTACGTCATCGGGCAAGGTCCTCCAATGCAAAGGGAAGGGGCATTTTCAGAATTTGATTAAAGATTACGAAGCCAAAAAATTTTTTTGTGTGGATTGACTTGCATGGATGAATTGTTAATAAACCATAAAACGATAAATTTAGGCAAACAAAGTAAGTATGGTCAATTTTGATTTCATGGGGACTTTAAAAATATGTATATTTTTTCTGAGAAACTTATAGTGACAGTTATTTCTTAATTTGTGTCAGGAGTTATGTAATGAAAAAATGAGTCGATACCTTTAATATGAATTATGAGCGTCAGCCGCTCCCATTAAAAAAAAAAAAAAAACTCCTGTGTAGTCGTCATGAAAGCGTTTGACAAAACAATGTCCCTCGGGCGAGTTATGTAATGAAAAAATGAGTCGATATGAATTATGAGCGTCAGCCGCTCCCATTAAAAAAAAAAAAAAAAAAACTCCTGTGTAGTCGTCATGAAAGCGTTTGACAAAACAATGTCCCTCGGGCTTTTAGCTTGTGCAGATTTTGACAAATATTGATAGATTTTCATAGGTTTACGTCAGATGTCTATAGAGAGGAATAATATTTATTGAATTTATACCCAAAATGGGCCGATGAAATTATTATGAGCTTTGGATACTCTGATATACTGTATTTTCAATCCATACCGGCAGCCTGAGGGCGCTCTGTGCACAGTATAGTCCATATATGGAACACGTGAAGAAGAGCCATATGTGACATTCCAGGAACTCCCTGACATAAACAAAGCTTTCAGAGATCGCTGTAACATGCAGATAAATACCCAATAAGCTGTGGAGAAAAAAGGCACAAGCAGGGAAGAGAAGGGTGAGATGATTTACTACATAATACAATACTTGTACTTTTACTTTCAGTACTTGAGTAGTAAATTTAAAAAAAAAAAAACTACTTGCAATACTTAAAGGAACCGTATGTAAGACTGTGGCCAAAACTGGTACTGCAATCACTTTCAAATTACTGTAGAGCGGAGTATCCCTTCCCCCCTGACTCTAGGTTGCCAGATAGGCTGCAGGATCCAGCACATTTTTTTATCCGATACGTTTGTAGCTGCAGCTGTGGTAACTAGAGCAGAGCTGGAATGAACTGCGCGCCCTGATGAACTGTCGGCAGTCTGTATTGTATGTGCGCCTCGAACACGGCGCCGGGTTATTTCTGTTTGATGCTCATTTTAGCAGATCTTTCTTGCCGTTAAGCAATTCGTTACATCGCGAGACCTGATATCACGCGGCACTTCCTGGTGCTGCGGCCGGCGGGCCGCCGGCTCAAAGTGCAAGTGCATTTTTTTCCGCTCACAGCCACCAGGGTCGGGGGGGGGGGGGGGGGGGGGGGGGCTGTGAGCGGATATTGTAATAATATAATATTGTAATAATATTACAATATTATATTGTAATATAAACATTACAATGACTCCAAAGCTGTTCGGTTAAGGTAAAAAAGTTACTTAGTTCACCTTTAAATGAAAATATCCTGGCCGGACTACTGTTGTCAGTGATATAAGTATTTAAAATTAACATGATTTCCTAATGTCTAGTGACGACATAGAGCCATTTTATGATTAATTGAAATACATTTCTTACATACGGTTCCTTTAAGTACAATTTTCTTTTGAATACTTTAGTACTTCCACTTAAGTATGGTGCTTAAAGAGCACTTCAACTTCTACTCAAGTCACTTTTTTGACAGAGCACTTGTACTTTTACTCAAGTCTGTGTCTCTAGTACATCTCTGGGTGAAACCGGGGAACCTTCCGGTTTGTAGAGAACTTACATGAACCACTGAGCCACTGCCACCCCAAATCATTTTGTGACTCTAATGAGAGCTGTCTCATTGCTATGATACTGTCTAAATCCTGATTGAAAATTCTCACAGATTCTTTCTAAAAAGGTATTTCCTTTTCTAGTATCTTTGACAGAAAAGGCAGATTCGAGGTCGGCCTGTAATTGACTAATTCTGTAGGATCAAGTTGCGTTTTTTTAACAAACGATTTAATCATAGCCAACTTAAAAGTTTTTGGTACGTATCCTAATGACAAAGATGAATTAATGATATTAAGAAGAGGATCTATGACCTCTGGAAGCATCTCTTTTAATAGCATAATACATGCTGTCAATTTAGATGATTTAACGAGTTTATAAAATTCACCCTCTCCTACAGCAATGAATGAATATCAGTGAGACTACACTGTATATACAGATAATATTCTGTATCAATTAAATACAGCAGAAAATATTCATTGAAAATCTTTTTGATTGAGAAGTTCCTGCTTATCTGAGCTGTATATTGTGAACTGAGTGACTGAAGAGTGTCATTGTTCTCCACAGGTTGATTGATAGTGGTGTCACAGATAAAGGTTGTGCTGCTCTGGGTTCAGCTTTGAGATCAAACCTCTCACACCTGAGACATCTCAATCTGTCTGGAAATAAACTACAAGACAAAGGAGTGGATCTGCTTTCTGCTGGACTGAAGGAACCCAAATGTAAACTAGAAACATTGTGGTAAGGTTGCACTTTTCCACCTATGGTTATAAAAGACTTAAAAGTTTTCTGTCAAATAACTATGGTGTATTGTCTTAATCTTCATTAGATTCTTCCCAAAGTGTCTGAAATAATTTTAATGTTGATACTTTGCAAGTATAGACTGTTTTCATATCAATCAGACGTGATGAGGAAAATAAGGTTACTTACTTTTTTCTTTTTTTTTATGATATTAACTCCCTCAAGCACTCATGTAGAACCAGTGGCCCGTTTTACATACATGGATTACTCAGTTAACTGGATTTTACTGTTGACATGATCAAGGATTGTTAGGTTCTTCGAAGCTCATCCCAGAGTTGCTGTCATAGCAACAGGTCTGTAAACTCAAACCTGCTCGGGACTCGGGAGCAGGCCTTTTCATGTAAACAGGATTAGATTGCATCTTTTTCAGGAGAGGTGATACTTTACCCTTGTGCATCAATTAAAAAAAAGTTACACATAGGTCCATAGTGGACAATGTCTGTGACAAAAAACTGTCATAAAAATTTAAAGCTAGGGAGCAAGTTTGGAGTAAAAACAATTTAAAAAAGTAAAACCCAAAAAAAAGTTATATAGGTTTAAGTTTATGAAGATGATTTATAAACATTATTTTACATTAAATTTATATTTTATGCAACATGTTGAATTCTAAAATGGTTAAAAAAAAATCAAAGCCATAAATCTAAACAAGTTGTGTTCCAAATTTGAGGTTGATATCTCCAAAAATTAGCTTTCAGACAGATTTTGTTTGGGAAATTGTTTACCAGGAAATTAGGGTAAAAATAGTACAATTACAATAACAATACATACCTGTGCCAAAATTCATAAAAAAAAAGTTACACATACTGTAGTTCTATAGTGGACAAAATGTCTGTGTCCAAAAACTGTCATAACATTTTTGTCACGATTGTGGTTGAAGTAAGGAGGAAGCAGGATCCACTTGCAGCACACTTTATTTAACAAACGGAAAATTAGACAAAGACTCTGACTGGGAACAGGGCATCCAACATCAACAGTAACAAAACACAAGAACTCACAAAGACTGGACTAAAACACAGGGACAAACAATCTAAACAGGATAACAAGGGGGTGTGGTTAATCTGAGACACCTGGGGAGACTAATAGACTAAACAGGGAACTACTAACATGAAACGACAAGGCAACACAGACTGATATTATAACATAGCCCCCCCTCTATGGGCGGCTCCCGACGCCAATCAAAACAAAAAACTAGACAGTTCAGGAGGGTGGTGGAGCGGAGGCGGTCCTGGGGGAGGGATGGAGGGCCAGGTCCGAGCAGGCAATGGTGGGACTGGGCCGTGAAGTGTGGGCGGAGCAGGCAGTGGGCGTGGCCAGGGTGGAGCAGGTTGTGGGCGTGACCAGGGCGGAGCTGTGGGACCCTCGGGCGTCCAGGGCGGAGCTGTCGGACCCTCGGGCGGCCAGGGCGGAGCTGTCGGACCCTCGGGCGGCCAGGGCGGAGCTGTCGGACCCTCGGGCGGCCAGGGCGGAGCTGTCGGACCCTCGGGCGGCCAGGGCGGAGCTGTCGGACCCTCGGGCGGCCAGGCGGCCAGGGTGGAGCTGTCGGACCCTCGGGCGGCCAGGGCGGCGAAGACCCCTCGGGCGGCCAGGGCGGCGAAGACCCCTCGGGCGGCCAGGGCGGCGAAGACCCCTCGGGCGGCCAGGGCGGCGAAGACCCCTCGGCGGCCAGGCGGCGAGACCGGCGGCCAGGGCGGCGAAGACCCCTCGGGCGGCCAGGGCGGCGAAGACCCCTCGGGCGGCCAGGGCGGCGAAGACCCCTCGGGCGGCCAGGGCGGCGAAGACCCCTCGGGCGGCCAGTGCGGCGAAGACCCCTCGGGCGGCCAGGGCGGCGAAGACCCCTCGGGCGGCCACGGCGGTGACCTATAGCTCCCTCCGAAAATTTTCCTGGGGGGAGTGACAGGCTCAGGCTCTGGCTGGGCAGACGGAACGTGGCTGACGTGAAGCTCTGGCTGGACGTGGCTGACGTGAAGCTCTGGCTGGACGTGGCTGACGTGAAGCTCTGGCTGGACGTGGCTGACGTGAAGCTCTGGCTGGACGTGGCTGACGTGAAGCTCTGGCTGGACGTGGCTGACGTGAAGCTCTGGCTGGACGTGGCTGACGTGAAGCTCTGGCTGGACGTGGCTGACGTGAAGCTCTGGCTGGACGTGGCTGACGTGAAGCTCTGGCTGGACGTGGCTGACGTGAAGCTCTGGCTGGACGTGGCTGACGTGAAGCTCTGGCTGGACGTGGCTGACGTGAAACTCAGGCTGGACGTGGCTGACGTGAAGCTCTGGCTGGACGTGGCTGACGTGAAGCTCTGGCTGGACGTGGCTGACGTGAAGCTCTGGCTGGACGTGGCTGACGTGAAGCTTGGGCTGGACGGCCTCGGGCTGGACGGCCTCGGGCTGGACGGCCTCGGGCTGGACGGTCTCTACGAACCGAGTCCCAAGCAGGATAGCTTTCTTGGCAACCCGTGCTGACTTCAGCGCGGGATCGGCCACGCTGGACACCAGACGGCTATAGATCGATCTGGTGGGTTGCTTGATAATGGGAGTCACGTAAAGACCAGAAAGAAGGGATACTGCAGGTTGACAGAGTTTCTTCTCCATGTCAACAGCAAACGATGAAATGCTCAGGGAAAGGGCCAGGTCGGTATACCGCTTTAGCGTCCAGTCGGTATAGTCATCTGGCATCATAAGAGCAATGTCCTTATCTAGTCCACTTCGGAACAGCTCTATCAGCTCGGCGTCGTCTAGGGATGCTAAATGGCAGCAAACCCAGAAGTCCTTCACATAACTTACTAAAGGCTGTCCAGCTTGTGACACAGAGGACAGGTATCTCCTTAGGGCCTGGTTGCTTGTGGCTGCTGGACTCATAGTCGGTGAGTTCTTCTGTCACGATTGTGGTTGAAGGAAGGAGGAAGCAGGATCCACTTGCAGCACACTTTATTTAACAAACGGAAAATTAGACAAAGACTCTGACTGGGAACAGGGCATCCAACATCAACAGTAACAAAACACAAGAACTCACAAAGACTGGACTAAAACACAGGGCTTAAATACAGGGGCAAACAATCTAAACAGGATAACAAAGGGGTGTGGTTAATCTGAGACACCTGGGGAGACTAATAGACTAAACAGGGAACTACTAACATGAAACGACAAGGCAACACAGACTGATATTATAACAATTTTGAAGCTTGAGAGCACAGACTTAAGTTTGGACTCATTTTAAAGAAGAATCCTTGGCAGATTATTGTTTAAGTAAAATAAAAGTTTAAAAAGTGAAACCAAAAAAAAAAAAGTTATAGAGGTTGGTGAAAATGATTTATGAACAATATTTTATATAAAAATTCAAAACCATAAATCTAAACAAGTTGTGTTCCAAATTTGAGGTTCCAAACATGAGCTTTCAGCCAGATTTTGTTTAGGGGCAGTAGGCCTACCACATTTTCCCCATTAGATGCAGCAAAAGTCCACTGGGACCCAGTGGTTGGATTTTAGATTTGCAGTTGGGTTTTTCGTTTTTTTCTCTCTCAAATAATACAAGCACACACACTTTCTTTTTTTATTATTACACGCATACAAACCACACTCTTCCATCCATACCAACACACCCACACAATTATTGCTGCATAACTTATATAATTAGCTCTATAATATGCAAAAGCAGAAAACAGGAATAAAGTGAGTTTGCTTTATAGGCAAAACCAGAAAAAATGGCACCATCTGGTGAAAAATAGTACAAATTTTAATTTTTAAGCCTTGCCAACAGAGTGAAAGCCTCTTAATAAAGATTGCATAATTTTATAGTTAAATGGCCATGGGATTAAAAATTGCAAGTGTTGGGAGTCAAAATGGGTGTGGCTTGATGCAGCACAAGATATGCAGATAACTTGGTAAAAAAAATGCTTTGCCATTAAATAAAATAAACTTTAATTAAGAAACTTTAATTAATGAAAGTTAATTAACTTTCATTAATTTAGTTTTAGAAACTTTAATTAATGTCACGTCAAATCAGCGTCACATGTAAAATTAAATTAATTGCTAATTACAGTATTGAAATAATAAAGATGTAAAGCCTGTACAAATACAAGAATTCGTGAAATAATGGAAATAATTGGGAATTGTGTAACATAAGTTATAATAGATGGGTAACACTTTCCAATAAGGTTCATTAGTTAACATTAGTTAATGTATTAACTAAGATGAACTAACCATGAGCAATGCATTTGTTACTGTATTTGTTCATCTTTGTTAACGTTAGTTAATAAAAATACAGCTGTTCATTGTTCATGTTAGTTCTCGGTGCATTAACTAATGTTAACAAGATTTTAATAAAGTATTAGTAAATATCAATAAATGCTGTATATGTGCAGTTCATATTAACTAATGTAGTTAACTAATGTTAACTAATGAACCTTATTGGAAAGTGTTACCAATAGATCAATTAAATGTGTAGTGTTTGTCACTTTGGTCGTTTGGCTGTTTCCTTATAAAGGTCTGCATTGCTGATCATGGTTTCGAGTATCAATATATCTGCCTTTTCCAATGAACTCAAGTTACATGCAGTAATCTCAGACAATTTAAGCCAGATATTTTAATAAAATCTGCAAATACGTTTCAATATCCAAATTAGCCAGAGATCAGTTATCACGATTAGAAGATCTGGCATCTGTCAAATCATCTCAGATGTATTAATCGAGGTACAGAATGGGTTGAATGGACCCCAGGTCTGCACACTATCTGGGCCTAGTAATCATGACATGGATTAGGTCTCTTTTTGATAGTGAAGTTTCTACTTATCTGAGCTGTGTTTCTACAGGTTGATGGATTGTAGTGTCACACATAAAGGTTGTGCTGCTCTGGCTTCAGCTCTGAGATCAAACCCCTCACACCTAACAAAACTGGATTTGACTGGAAATTTTCTTGCAATGTCAGAAGTAAATCTGCTTTTTGCTCTGAAGGATGATCCACATTATAAACTGAAGACACTTCTGTGAGTAGTGATTATTAAAAATGTTCATATTAATATAAGCTGAATTTTTTGACATTGTCATAGTTCTACCAGAAAGACTCGGAGATAAGACACTGTACAATTATGCATTTTATTAACAGCTCAGCAAGCCATATATGCAATAAAGTTCTTTGGCGTAGGCCCCGTCCGTAACTCGCGATCCGAGGGTACGGATTCTGCATATCCTGCCTGAAGATGAAGGCAGGGGCGCAGCTGACCCCCCCTTTGGGTATTGGAAGGGACCGACCTGGTGGTGGTGGGAAGGATGGAGCGAAGACCGTCTTGGTGGAGGTGGGGAGGATGGTGGTAAGTGAATGCATTGGCATCTGCGAACTCAGACAAGTGTAAGTAAGGATCTTTTATACTTCACGTATTAGAACGCGATTGGATAGATGAGAAGGTAATAAATGACGTAACAATTGAGTCTTCCTGGCAGAACTTACGCTACGCTTTCATTTCTACCAGAAAGACTCGGGAGATAAGACACTGTACAATTATGCATTTTATTAACAGCTCAGCAAGCCATATATGCAATAAAGTTCTTTGGCGTAGGCCCCGTCCGTAACTCGCGATCCGAGGGTACGGATTCTGCATATCCTGCCTGAAGATGAAGGCAGGGGCGCAGCTGACCCCCAAGAATGGGTGGAAGATGATTCCACTGGACGGGGCCCACCCCCAAAGAACAAAGAAAAGTATACCCACCAGCCGTATATTATGTAGATCCTAAAATAGAAGAAAGCAAAGAGTTAGCGAACAGCTGGTAGACATGGATGTATCAATTTCCATACAAGTAGGATATTATTTCATTATTTCATTATTTCAGAGTTTCAGAGTTTCAGAGTTTCATCGATATCGTCGAGAGAACAGTAACTCTACAATCTATAAAGTGGAGCATGCTTTACTTTATATGAAAGATACTTTTCTGCTGCTGAATTACATACGTTTACGCATTAGCAGACGCTTAACATTTAATTTATTTATTTTTAAACGCTGCGCCACGCTGAGAAGAGGCCGCGATGAGCCACACAGAGACGAGGCCACGCTGAGCCACACAGAGACGAGGCCACGCTGAGCCACACAGAGACGAGGCCACGCTGAGCCACACAGAGACGAGGCCACGCTGAGCCACACAGAGACGAGGCCACGCTGAGCCACACAGAGACGAGGCCACGCTGAGCCACACAGAGACGAGGCCACGCTGAGCCACACAGAGACGAGGCCACGCTGAGCCACACAGAGACGAGGCCACGCTGAGCCACACAGAGACGAGGCCACGCTGAGCCACAGAGACGAGGCCACGCTGAGCCACACAGAGACGAGGCCACGCTGAGCCACACAGAGACGAGGCCACGCTGAGCCACACAGAGACGAGGCCACGCTGAGCCACACAGAGACGAGGCCACGCTGAGCCACAGAGACGAGGCCACGCTGAGCCACAGAGACGAGGCCACGCTGAGCCACAGAGACGAGGCCACGCTGAGCCACAGAGACGAGGCCACGCTGAGCCACATAGACGAGGCCACGCTGAGCCACAGAGACGAGGCCACGCTGAGCCACAGAGACGAGGCCACGCTGAGCCACAGAGACGAGGCCACGCTGAGCCACAGAGACGAGGCCACGCTGAGCCACAGAGACGAGGCCACGCTGAGCCACAGAGACGAGGCAACGCTGAGCCAAAAGTTCGCTGAGCCGCTAGTGCTGTGCATAACGAAACACGCATAGAGCCACTAGGCTGCCGAAGCCGGGCCCTTAAGGACCGCATTGCCAGCAATGGCGCATGGGAGAATTATTCAAGCTAAGACTATGGCCAGATAGATAAAGCATGACACCACCACCAGTAGTTGCATAGGAATTTACCTGAATCGTTACTGCAGAGCTTGCTGAGCTTCGAGAATGATCTTTAGTTTTAAAAGTTTTAAAATTGACGGTGAGAGGTAATCGAAGCTGCAAAACGAGCTGTTGAAACTCCGACCCCTGAGCCGGGAGCAGCAGCTCTACCACGTCCAAAGGGATAGACAAAAATGATATGCTTACTCACCCTTGAAATGACCATTCCAGCATGCTATTCAAAATTATCTGTGGGGCATTCCAAGCCAAACCCCACATAGACATCGGAGACCCACCACATATCCTGCGAAAAGGGCACCATTATACACCTTTTTTATCTTTGTGATGCAATGTGATTGGCAGGCATTTATCGGAGGTTTACTACAGGACTTGATACAACTAATATGACTGTTAGTTCTAAGAGAGGTAGCAGTTTTTTGGCTAAGTACATGTGGTCTTTGACCAGAGCATCCTTGGTCTGCATTTCTCTGTACATTAATGTGGAAATACCATCACATAAATTATTTCTATCACACATGGTGGATTAAGTAGTCACCAGGGGCCTCATTTATAAACGTTGCGTACGCACAAAAGAAGGCGTACGCCGCTCTCAACGCAATAATTGGTATTTATAAAAAGCAAACTTGACGGGAAAATGTGCGGTCCTTCACGCAAGTTCTGACCCAGGCGTACGCACAAAAACGGGTGAAATGAGAAATGGCGACACCGTCGGCAGATGGAAGAAACACGTGAAAGTGTAGACCGTTGTGTTAAAAATGGCATTAGAAATGGCAATACTGTCTCTCATAAATAAAAAGGAAGACTTTACAAAGAAAGTATTACAATTAACAGCCTACTACACGAACACCCGTTTGATCGATCTGCAGTGTAAAACAAACAAAATCAAACGAAGATTACAACAGAAATGCAAATTAATATTTGCAAAAAGAAAAGTGAAATATGTTCTGCAATAATATTGGCATGTTATGCAATTCATCCTCATAACACATCTGTAGCTTGTCAGATGCAATCAAATGGATGGTAATAAAATGCCATGATGCCATCACAATGCGTAATTATGATGGAGCGCTAGACGCTTTTTTGCATCGACTTTGATGTCCGACCATTTCTGTTTTATTTCGGCCACGGCCCGAGGTTGTGAGTCTGCAGCATTAACGGCGTCTGCAAACTTTTGCCACTCAAGTGCCTTTTTGGCATTAGTAATGCCCACACTGTGCCCTCCAAACAACATTTTACTCCTCTTTTCCACGTCGCCAACGATAATTTCTACTTGAGTGAAGTTACGTTTCTTGGTTTTTCCTCTCTGTATTTGCCATGATTTCGCAATCGATGAATATTAAATTGTGGGCATTTCACGGACTATTTATGGGCAACTATGGGCGTTTCACGGGCTATTTAAATGGGCAACTATGGGTGTGACATGAAGCCGCAAAAGCTGCGCTACATTTAGAATTGGTTGTGATTTATTAAGGGAAATCTGCGTAGGATGTGCGTGCGCACGGTTTTATAAATCCGAATATTTCTGTGCGTACGCATGTCCTATGTTTCATCCGTACGCCACTTCTGACGCAAATCCTACGCAAAGTTTTATAAATGAGGCCCCAGGACAGGTTGAGTACCACAGCAATTGAACACATTTTCCAATATTGAAGATCTAATTTTAAGTATTAAGGGACTTATTATATGAATTAAGTAGGCCTAAATATGTTAAATTTATGTAATGTTAAATAAATATGTAAAATAGTTGTTTGTGAATTACGACACTTGAAATTACTGCCACTGTAGAGATATCCACTACATTATGCGTAGCAGTTCTTAAGTAGGCTACTAATTTTGCAAACGTTCCACTATACTGTGGAATATCGGTGACGCAAAACTTACTACGAACATTTCCCCTTTAAGGTGAGCTATATCCAGCCCCGTTGTAGTCTGCAGATCAGTAATTAGGAACACGCCAGATAATCATCACCGTGGAGACCAATTTGAACTCTGCCGCTGGTGTAGTAGGAAGCAACGGAGAAATACTTACCTGGATGAAGTTTAATCATGATAGAGGGGACATATTAGCAGTGGCTGGTGAAGCGCCTACCAAAAACTTGAAAACCGAGTTGAAAGCCTTGGAAGTGGATCTTGAACTTGAAACCAGCGAGAGAAGATCGCCTGTCGTGACTTGCAGAGTTGCTGATTCATGTCGGTGGATCGTGATCTGTGGGATAATGGCACCCGTGCAGACAGCGAGGTTCTTTTGCTGGACAAGTTTGTTGAGGATGACATTGCAGTTCTCTTCCTGCCGGATTATCCTGGCTGAGCTGACGCTGTTGAAGAAGCTTTTGATGACGATCGTCGGAACTAGATAATAGTAAACATGCGTGTCTTGAAACATGTTGGCTGCGACTGAACGAGAGGATAAGTGAATGCATTGGCATCTGCGAACTCAGACAAGTGTAAGTAAGGATCTTTTATACTTCACGTATTAGAACGCGATTGGATAGATGAGAAGGTAATAAATCACGTAACAATTGAGTCTTCCTGGCAGAACTTACGCTACGCTTTCATTTTAAGGGATACTCACCCTCATGTCCATTCCAAACCCACTTGTTTATCTTTGAAACACAGAACATATATTTTTATTGAAACCTGAGATAAATCTCTCTCTGCATTGAATGTCCATTCCACCAAAACTTTGTCCCTTCAAACAAGCCATTCCCAAGTGTTTCACCTAAAATTATGTATTTTAAGAAAAGATAGAGGTAAATATGTATAAACACTTTCATCATCATAATTGAAAACATTAAACATAAGAGGACATAGTCATACTTAATTATAGGTAAGGGTCTAAGGTTCAATTCTAGGGCACTGCTGGCACCATGCATCACAGGCTTATACTATTATCTCTTGCTAGTAGATCATTTTGAAGTTCTTCAATAGTGGACAATTCTCTCATTTGATTGTCTGTGTTTTACAGATTTTAGATGTTGTATGACCTTCTCTGGATCAGCTGAATAAGAATAAAGAGCCACTACAGAAACATCACATTCAACAGAGACCATTCCATAGTTATCATAACACATGGATGTGTTTGTGTAACTTTTCATAATGATCCAATCCTTGATTAAGTGAAACAAGGATAACTTAATACTTCTTCATAAGTGACATTTGTACTGTTACCCAATTTCACATAATATTATCTTCTGTTCAATCAGTACATTTCCTTTCAATACAAAAAGTTGAAGTCATTGCGCCACCATGCCTACACCACCAGTATCAGCACCAGTACTTTTAAGTACAACTAATTGTACTGATTTAGTGCATTCAACACAACAGTCCACCTGCAGCTATGCCGCAGTGTATAGTTGTCATTTTCCTTTTGTGTATTTTTCCAGATGTTATCCATGTTGTATGTCTCAATGCAATGCAATGCAAGGAAACAACAAAATAAAGGATTTCAGAAAGAAAAAAAAAGGTATTCACTTCCTTCCTATCACATGAGGCTGTCAACTTCCTACCCCTACTTCCAGGAAGCATGGCGAAGGCAAACCCTCCCAAATAAAGCTCATTTTGATATTACTAATAAGTATTTTTTGTTGACATATATATATATCTACATAATCATGAAGGTCTCTAGAATCATCCAAACAAAACAAATCTTACAATAGATCTATAGTTCCCTTTCGTTCGTCACTCCGAGTTCCGTCGGATGACGACGAATGGGGTTTCGCTTAGAACACCTGTCGACTACGAGTATACAAAACGAGCCAATGAATTTGCATGACGTAACTCCACCCCACCTCGTGGGTATAAAAGGAGGAACTCCTGCAATATGCAGATTTTTTTTTGCTTCAGAGCCAAGAGTATTTCTTCACTCCACAGTCATCTCAGTGCCTGCTGATCTGTGCAGTGATCTGCCAGTGTGTGTGTGTGTCTCCCCGCGCGCTTCAACATCAAAGAGTTTTTTCTCTCCTCTCGTAAAAGAGCTCGCATGCAGCACGTCTTTTTAAAGACGGCTCGCCCGTGCATTTCTGGTTGCAGCGGACTAGTATCGGACTCTGTTGGGGACGAGCGCTGTCTAGTGTGTTTGGGCTTTGATCATGCTTGAACAACGCTCGTGGGTGACTCATGTTCTCTCTGGGAACGTGATCATCGCGTCATTACGGTCGAGACTCAGTGAACTCGCAAGAGTGAGAGTCCCCTCTGCCACACCCCAATCTAATGCCCCCCGAGGGGTGCTACTTCGGCTGGTGGCCAGGGTGATTGAGGGTTACGGTTTGGCATAGGCGCCGACTATCTGTCCACGCGCCAAACCCCCCTGTCGGAAATGGCGGTTATGCTGTAACGCGAGACACAGCGAGACTTGGCAGAATCTAACATGGCGTGCTTCTGAAGCAAGTAAACAACAAATTCGTAATCAACGAAAGGACAAAATAATATTATATCAAGTCAAGTAAGTAATTTAAAACATTAAACTCGGCAATCCTGGATCATAGGGAGGAGGATTTAGCCAGCTTGACGAGCTTTATTGACGAGAGCTACCAGTGGGTCGTTATGGGCAAACCCAAGAGGAGTAGGAAAGACTCCCCCGGGGAACTCTCTCCGACATCACCAACCAGGAGCGACACGGCGGATATATTGCTCTCCATAGAAGGGAAATTATCCAGCTTTGATGCACGGTTGGGCTGCTGGAGGCCCTTTCCCGGGAAATCCAGGCACTACGTGAGTCTCTGGAATTTAGCCAAAAGCAGGTAGAATCTCTGGCCGCGGAGAATAGCACCTTCCGGGAGTCGGTGAAATACCTAAACGAAGAAGTAACACGACTCTCGGTAGAGAATAAGAAAATGAAAGAAACAGTTCTAGACGTGCAGGGTAGGAGCATGAGGGACAACTTGGTGCTCGCTGGTTTGCCAGAGCAACCCGAGGAAGATGCTGAGGTAACTGTTAAAAACTTCCTGCAAACACAACTGAAACTTCCAGAAGTTAAGGCCAAGGCTATTCAGTTTGATCGCGTACATCGTCTAGGCGCAAAAAGATCAGCAGGGCAAAGACCGCGTCCCATAGTTGTTAAATTTGTGCTTCATAAAGAAAAAGAAGAGGTGAAGCGCTGCGGTAGACAGCTCGGGGAACTGACTACAGTATGAATGATCAGTTCCCAAAAGAAATTCTCGAGCGTCGTAAGATCTTGTTCCCCATCAGGAGGAGATTCCTGGAGGAAGGAGCCGCGCTGTCATCTCGGTGGACAAACTGTATGTAAATGGGCACCTACATCGAGACCAGAACACTACCCCTTGGCTCTACTGAAATCAGATATGTATTCTCTTTCTTCATTTAGTTTAAATGAGAGAGACATATTAATATGACTCATTGGTTTTAATATATAAGATCTGCTAATTGATGGTGATATCTATTCACTATAATACTGCCAGTCTCTAGTTTGTCAATAACCATTTTTTATGGTTTCGTTACTTAATTTCTTTTTTTCTTTTTCTATTTTCTTTTCTTGCACTATTTTCTTTTTATTTTTGCACACTATTCCCCGCTCTCACTCCCCAGGACACTTCATTAATACAAAGAATATACATATAGAAACCTACTGGTACCTGTATAAGATCCATACATACAGACATATTACACAGATAGAGTCACAAAAGTGTAAAGATACACACACAGTTATGCACACCGTATACTCGCTTGCGCGCGCGCGCATGCGCGCACACGCACCCGCACACACATCTGTAGATAACATTCAACACACACCATCACTATGAGCATGAATACATTTAGATTTATCACGTGGAATATACACGGAGCCGGGACCAGAGAGAAGAGGTTAAAAATTCATAATCGATTAAAAGACTTAAATGCTGATGTTGTGTTCTTACAGGAGACTCATATGTTAAATACGTCAGTTGATATCCTCTCTACAGTACATTTTCCACATATTTTTTCTTCCAGTTACAATTCTAAACAGAGAGGGGTTGCTATTTTGATTAATAGAAACGTCAAATTCACAGTATTCAACATAGTTACAGATCCTGAAGGGAGATTTATAGTAGTTAATTTATCAGTTCAGAATATGAAACTGTGCTTAGCCAACTTATATGGTCCAAATGTTGATGACCCTTCCTTTTTTCACTCCTTCTTCTCCTCACTGTTTGAGTATACAGATAGTGTATTGATTATTGGAGGGGACTTCAACATGGTAATGGACTCCACAGTTGACAGGCTTAGTAATGCAGGTAACTGTCGAAACTGGCAACCCGTTAATACAGTTAAACAATACATGGAAGACCTGGGACTATGTGACGTCTGGCGTTCTTACCACCCCAATCTTAAAGCATACACCTTTTTTTCTTCAGTTCATCATTCATACTCTAGATTAGATTACTTCCTAGTTAGCAACTCTTTAGTCAGTGAGTTATCTGATATTCAAATTCACCCGATCACCGTGAGTGACCATGCCCAGTCTCTTTCAACTTGAGAAATAAATCAATTACCTTACCCTCTAGGAACTGGAGATTCAATTTGGCATTGCTTAAAGACCCTGATTTTATCAGTTATTTCGAAAGAGAATGGTCCAACTATTTAGAAAACAATGACACACCAGGAGTCTCAGCAGGTATCTTATGGGAAGCAGGGAAGGCAGTGATGAGAGGAAAAATAATTTCTTTTGCATCATATAAAAAAAAGAAGGAAAATGCAAATATGTCAGAATTAGAAATAAAAATTAAATCACTAGAGGACATCTATAATACATCACCGGAAGAACAGACGCTTAAGCAAATAAGGAAAGCTAAACTTGAATTAAATGAAATACTCAATAAGAAAACACAGTTTATGGTACAACGGTTACGCTTGGAGCAGTTCGAACATAGCAACAAATCTGGAAAATTTTTAGCTAACCAATTAAAAATTAACAAAGAAAAATCAACAATTAATTCAGTTAAAGATTCAGCAGGTAATATCATACATGAGCCCAATGCAATAAATGACACTTTTAGAAACTTTTATAAAACTCTATATTCATCCCAACTAGATCCATCAGACAGCGACATTCAGAAGTTCTTGGACAATATAAATCTTTCAAAATTAAATGAAGAACAAGTCATGGCCTTAGATTCTCCCGTTACAGAGACAGAGCTACATGAAGCTTTTAAACATATGTCTTGCAATAAAGCTCCCGGACCAGATGGCTTCCCAATAGAATTTTATAAAGAATTTTGGACAATTCTGGCACCAACTTTTTTCAGAATGGTCACAGAAATTAAAGAAGAAAACTATTTATCATCAACCATGAACTCTGCAAATATAATCGTACTGTTAAAAACAGGCAAAGATCCCACATTACCATCTAGCTATCGCCCCATATCATTGATAAATGTTGACCTTAAAATAATCTGCAAAACCTTAGCAGGAAGGTTAGAAAAAATAACTCCTTTTATAATTCACCCTGACCAAACGGGTTTTATAAAAGGCAGACATTCCTCTACAAACATGCGTTGATTTATTAATTTAATAGATTATTCCAACATTAATAATTTAGAAACAATTATAGTATCTTTGGATGCGGAAAAAGCCTTTGACAGAGTTAATTGGAAATTTCTGCTAGCTACTTTGAGTAAATTCGGCTTTGGATCAACCTTTATTAACTGGATAAAGATCTTATATAAATCCCCTAATGCAAGAGTTAGGACAAATGATCAAACCTCTCCTAGCTTCGATCTGCAGAGAGGCACTAGGCAGGGATGCCCTCTTTCCCCATCGCTTTTTGCCATCTTTATAGAACCTTTAGCAACGGCAATCAGGCAAAATCAGTATATTAAAGGTGTTTGGTCCTTAAAGAATGAACATAAGATAAGCCTGTATGCCGACGACGTTTTATTATTCCTTCAGAACTCGCGTACATCTTTCTCTGAAACAATCTCATTAATCAATAAGTTCTCATCTTTGTCCGATTATTCTATTAACTGGTCAAAGAGCACAGTTCTACCGATCAACTGTAGGTTTCAAGGACCATCTAGTATAGCATTACAATCAGGTAATATAAGATATCTTGGCATAAACATCTCTTCCAGACTGTCAGATTTATTAAAGTTAAATCACACTCCACTACTGAAGACCATAGAAGACGATCTTGCTCGGTGGAAACCTTTACCCATCTCACTCATGGGTAGAGTCGCCACCATAAAATGATGATTTTGCCTAAAATCAATTACTTGTTTTCTATGGTTCCTACGAAACCTCCCTATACGTGGTTTAGATTACTAGAATCACACATTTCTCAATTTCTTTGGAAAAATAAACCCTCTCGAATCAGCCTGAAAACTCTACAGAAAACTAAAGACAGGGGTGGACTAGATCTACCTAATTTCCATCATTACTTCTTAGCAATAAGTTACAGTATATTTCGAAATGGCTCAATCCTAGTGCATTAGATGAATCATGGATGGATATAGAGCAAGCACTATGCGATAACTTGGAAATTTCTAATCTACTGTATTTTAGTTCAAATATTAAGTCTCATAAATGCTTTAAGAGTATTAACATCAGCACTTGTTTGACAGCTTGGTGGGAATTTCTTAAAAAAACAGGTTCTTCAATGATCCCATGTAGGCTCACCCTATATGGAATAATCCGGATATCACACTAAACAAAAATATGATCAATTTCATCCAATGGAAAAACAAAGGAATTAAATATTTAGAGCATTTAATCCATAACTGTAACTTTTTACCATTTCAAATATTCACCTCACAGTATGGGATAAGTAATAACAGATATCTAGAATATCAACAACTCAAATCCGTAATAAATAAAACATTTCCACTTAAGAAAATAAACCTGGAACTCCCACCAAGTGTTACAGAATTCAGGAGCCTTGGTACTCCAAAGCTACTATCGAAAATATATAGAGTTATTTCCAAACTAGATGATACAATCTCATTACCAATTGCAAAATGGGAGTCGGATCTATTACTGAACCCCACCAATCAGTTTTGGTCAGAAATAATATTAAACAATTTTAATATGACTGACAGCTTAAATCTACAACTCATACAATACAAAATCCTCCATAGAACTTATTACACAGGACAAAGGATGTTCAAGATGGGTTTTAATCAATCAAATATATGCACACAGTGCACAAGTAATACAGCAGACGATTACATGCATGCCTTGTGGCTTTGTACACCAGTGCAAAGATTCTGGACTAAGGTTTGTGAGGACTTATCAATATGGCTTAAGTGTAATATACCTACTTGCCCAAAACTATGTATATTAGGGGATTTAAATGATATCAATATGGAGATCGACAAAGCATATATGGTCCTCACCACACTATCTGTTGCAAAGAAAACTATCCTTTTGAATTGGAAAACAAAAATAATCTTAGCATTAACCAGTATAGAAATCTCCTGTCGGATCATATCAGTCTGGAGTCCATGCTTGCTTTTAACAAACTTCGATCGGCTGACTTCGATTCTCTCTGGGCCCCGCTGATTAATTATGTCACTTAGTGGGAGGGAAGGGATATGTGTTCCGTCCTACTGGGGGATATGGGGATCTGCGGTACGATCTGCGCAGGCCCGTAACCAGTCTGTGCTCCTGCCTAGCGGTATGCAGTTAGCATAGGTTCCTGACCAGTCTGTGCCCCTGCCCAGCAGTATGCAGTTAGCATGAGCCCCTGACCAGTCTGTGCCCCTGCCCAGCAGTATGCAGTTAGCTTACGTTCGTTACCAGGCTGTGTGGACTGATCCATTGGCCTACATTCAAGACAAGATAGCTCTCAGTCTGGGTCTCAGCTCAGCAGACTGCAGTCATAGTTTGTGGAAAAATCTGGCATCCAACAACTAGCCCAAGCCAGCTCACAGTCTGCCACACAACAACCCACCCAGGCCAGTTCACAGTCTGTGGAACAGTTTGGCATTCAACAACCAGCCCAAGCCAGCTCACAATCTGTGGACCAGTCTGGTATCCAACAATTAGCCTAAGCCAGCTCACAGTCTGTGGACGTTCAGGCATCCAACAACTAGCCTAAGCTAGCTCACAGGCTGTGGACCGGTCCGACATCTAACATCCAGCCTAAGCCAGATTACTATCTATGACCCAGTCTAGCATCCAAAACCAGCCGAGGTCAGCCCACAGTTTGTTGAATTGTCAGATAGCCTGCTGTCAACCCAAGCCAGATCACAGTCTGTGGATCTGTCTGGCATTCAACAACCAGCCTAAATCAATTTATAATCTGTAGATCAGTCTGGCGTTTAACAACCAGCCCAAGTAAGCTCACATTCTGTGGACCAGTCTGATATCCAACAACCAGCCCAAGTCTGGTTGTTGGATCTACAGCTCATAACCGTAGATCGATCTGCTATCCAATAACCAGCCAAGGCAGCTCACAGTCTGTGGACTAGTCTGGCATCCAAAAACCAGCCTAAATCATCTCACAATTTGTGGACCAGCCTGTCATCCAACAGCCAGCCAAAGTCAACTCACAGCTTGTGGACCAGTCTGGCACCCAACAACCAGCCCAAGCTAGCTCGCAACCTGTTTACAAGTCTGGCATTCAACAACTAGCTTAAGCCAGCTCACAGTATGTGGACCAGTCTGGCATCCAACAACCAGCCTAAGCCAGCTCACAATCTGTGGACCAGTTCGGTATCCAACAACTAGCCCAAGTCAGTTTACAGTCTGTGGACCAATACGGCATCCAACAACCAGCCTAAGCGAGCTCACAATCTGTGGACCACTTTGGCATCTAACAACCAGCACAAGTCAGCTTACGGTCTGTGGACCAGTCTGACATTTAACAACCAGCCCACGTAAAGTTCACAATCCGTGGACTGGTCTGGTATCTAACAACCAGCCCAAGTAAGTTCACAATCTGTGGACTGGTCTGGCATCTAACAACCAGCCCAAGTCAGCTCACAATCTGTGGACCAATCCGGCATCCAACAACCTGCCTAAGCCAGCTCACAATCTGTGGACCAGTTCGGTATCCAACAACTAGCCCAAGTCAGTTTACAATCTGTGGACCAATACGGCATCCAACAACCAGCCTAAGCGAGCTTACAATCTATGGACCACTTTGGCATCTAACAACCAGCCCAAGTCAGCTTACGGTCTGTGGACCAGTCTGGCATTCAACAACCAGCCCACGTAAAGCTCACAATCTCTGGACTGGTCTGGTATCTAACAACCAGCCCAAGTAAGTTCACAATCTGTGGACTGGTCTGGCATCTAACAACCAGCCCAAGTCAGCTCACAATCTGTGGAATAATCCGGCATCCAACAACCTGCCTAAGCGAGCTCACAATCTATGGACCACTTTGGCATCTAACAACCAGCTTAAGTCAGCGTACGGCATTCAACAACCGGCCCAAGTCAGCACACAATCTGTGGTCCAGTCTGGCATCCAACAACTAGCCCAAGCCAGCTTACAAGCTGTGTGGACCAATCTGGCATTCAACAACCAACTTAAACCAGCTCACAGTTGGTGGACAGATCTCAGTGGTCTGCATTTAATACAAACCTGTTACTAGTTTGTGGACCAGCCTAGTGGCATACAGTTAGCATAAATCAGCTTTCAGTCTGTGTCCCAGCCCAGCAGTTTGCAGTCAGCACATTCCCGTTATCAGCCTGTGGATCAGCCCAGTGGCCTGCAGTCAGCACAAACTCGTTACCAGTCTGCATCCCGGCCTATCAGTCTGCAACTAACACAAGCCCGTCACTAGCTTGTGGACTAGTCGAGCAGTCTGTAGTCAGCATAATCCAGTTACCAGTCTGTGTTCCGGCCCAGCAATTAGTAGTCAGCACAATCCCGTTATCAGTCTGTGGACTCTCCAGTGATCTGCATCTAGCACAAGCCTGTTACCAGCCTATGTCTAGGCAACCCCGACTCCAGGTCATTTCTGGGCCAGAGCAGTATCGTGGGAAAAGAAGGTTAAGAGGTGCTATGTGTATCAATTTGTATGTGGTGCTTTGGTCCACCATGCCCTTATAAGGATCTAGGATCTTACAAAAAATTATAATAATAATAATAATAATAATAAAGTCGTCCTCCGAAGAGGGGGGGTGGAGGTGGAGAGAAAAAAAAAAAAAAAAAAAAAAAAAAAAAAAAAAAAAAAAAAAAAAAAAAAAAAAAAAAAAAAAAAAAAAAAAAAAAAAAAAAAAAAACCCCCTGCATGACGGTGCCCGCTAGCGAACTGATGATTCCACGAGTCTACCCAAAAAAAAATAAAAAAAAATGGGTGGCCCGTGTGTTTTTCATTTGAAGCTACAGAGGATGATGCTGTGTCTGTAGCAGCATTACTAGGTGGGCTTATTCTTCTGGAAATGACGACTCGTCACAGCTGCCACCTTCTGGTCTGCATATGGCTGTGCCTGAGTCTGATCCGGAGATGATGGCCATGCTTTCCTGGGACGATTGATTTTTGGATGAGGCCGCCGACCCGCGTCCACGGCAATCCCCAATATCTTCCTCCCGGACGTGCATGATGAGATCTCGAAGTCCTGGAAGACCCCTTGTCTTCTCGGGACCGCTCGTTGGTCTCATCCACCTTTCCTCCCCTTACGGCCGCTGCCCATGGGTACACTGGGGTCCCCCCGGTTGAACGCTCTGTTGCGATGCTACTGTGTCCTCAGAGTGCTTCCCGGCGCAATCCTAAGCACCGTCTGAAGCCTGTAGTTCTTTTCGTCTACACTAATCTGTGGCGAAATCCTATAGTGCCATAGGACAGGCAGCCGTCTCACTGCTTCCCATGACCGTTCTGCTGGTCTCCTGACCCAGATGCTCATGGACGTGCACGAGGGCGGGACTGACCCGAGGCTCTTCAGTGAGCTGCGCGCCGCCACTGACCTTGCTCTCCGAGCGAAGAAAGTGGCCGTACGCTCCCGGAGTCAGGTGATGTTCACCAGTCTGAGGCTGACCGGTCTGATGTGCAGGATGTCCGGCAGACCCGTCTGCTCGACACCCACATATCCCAGGTCGGCCTCTTCGGCGGTGCGGTTGAGTGCTTCTGCCCAACAGTTCTCAACCGCCGTGAGCAGACTGACGTTATTCTGTCCGACGGCCCCGCCGTCCGCTCAGATCCCTCAGTTTGCCCACCGCCGAAGGCGCCCTCCCACGGTTCCAACCCCCCCATTCACCAGAAATGGGCTGGCTCTGGAAGACCGTAGGGAGGATGCCACAGCCCTCTCCAGCACTCCCCCCCCCCACTAAATGCCGGGTTAAGCGGCACTTTTGAGATGGGCTGCTCAAAGATGAGTCTCAGTTCTTTCCAGGAGTTGGTAGCAGGACCACTCCTTTCCCCAGTGGAGGGCTGGGGAAGTTTCCTTATTCAGAAAGAAGTGACTCTCTCGTCTCTGAGCCCACAGAGTTCTCGGACGACACAGAGCGCCGCCCACAAGCCGTGCTCTCCTCGTCCCCCTCTGTCCCAGAGGTGGTTGACACGGCGTGCCGTCCGCGGACCGTTTCGCCCTGTCCCCCTCTGTCGCCAGACCCCCGACAGAGCAGGCCCCCGTGGAACGCTGGTCCTTCCTGGCCTCCTCTGTCTGGGCGCGGATGTTAACTGTGCCCCCACACCGGGCCGCTATGCCACCCACGTCCGGGACAGTTACTCCGCTTCGCTGCCCCTCCGGGGGGACGCCTGTGGTAGAGCTTCCCCGTCTGTCCCGCTGGGTCGACTGCACCATCAGGTTCGGCTATGCGATTCAGTTCGCACAGTCTCCTCCCCGCTTCAGGGGAGTTTGCTCCACTCTGGTCGGTGGCAATGCACCAATCATGAGAGCCGAGATTGCCACCCTGCTGGCAAGGGTGCAATCGAGACTGTCCCTCCAGCCGAGATGAGGTCCGGCTTCTACAGCCCTTACTGCATTGTCCCCAAAGAAACCGGTGGGTTACGACCAATCCTGGACTTGCGCGTGATGAATCGCTCCTTACACAGGATGCCGTTCAAAGTGCTCACTCCCAAACACATTTTCGAATGTGTGCGGCCCCAGAATTGGTTTGCAGCGATCGACCTAAAGGACGCCTACTTTCATGTCTCCATTCTTCCTCGACACAGACCGTTCCTCCGGTTTGCTTTCGAGGGGGGGCATACCAGTACGCGGTTCTCCCTTTCGGGCTAGCCCTGTCTCCTCGCGTCTTCACGAAGGTCGTCGAGGCAGCCCTTGTTCCCCTTCGGGTTAACGGGGTTCGCATCCTGAACTATCTCGCGCTCGAGACCAGGTTTACGAACACAGGGACCTCGCGTTTCGGCACCTAGCTCGCTTGGGCCTTCAGGTCAACTGGGAAGAGAGCAAACTTTGCCCCGAGCAGAGGATCTCTTTTCTCGGTATGGACATCGACTCAGTCGCCATGTCCGCGCAGTTTACGAGCGAGCACGCGCAGTCACTGCTGACTTGTCTGAGACAAATCCAAGAGAAGAGTGCGGTTCCACTGAACTTTTTCAGAGGCTCCTGGGGCATATGGCATCTGCAGCCGCAGCAACGCCGCTTGGGTTGCTTCATATGAGACCGCTTCAGCTTTGGCTTCGCTACCGAGTCCCGAGGTGGGCATGGCAACGCGGCACCTCCGAGTACCAGTTACTCCGACCTGGCGTCAGTACTCACCCCGTGGTCGAACCTCAGTTTCTACGGGCCCGAGTGCCCCTGGAACGAGCTTCCCGGCATGTTGTTGTCTCAACAGATGCCACCACGGGCTGGGGCGCCATGTGCAATGGACGTGCTGTCACACTCTCATGTTGAGCAGAAATGCTCCTGAAAAATTCAGTGAGATTATCACACTCAGGTGTTGAGCAGAAATGCCCCTGAAAGTTTAGTGAATTTCTTCACACTTAGGTGTTGAGCAAGGTTGCTCCTGAAGCTTGGTGATACTCGCATGTAGTGTTGCAGTATGGCATGTCAATTACCTCGAGTTGCTGGCCGTACGCCTTGCCCCGCACCGCTTTCGAGTGCTGCTCAGGGGTCAACACGCCAGTAGCGTACATCAACCATCAAGGTGGTCTACGCTCGCGCCGTATGTCGCAACTCGCTCGCCACCTTCTCTTATGGAGTCAGAAGCATCTGAGGTCGCTTCGAACAATTTACATTCCCGGAGCCCTGAACTGTGCAGCCGACGAGCTCTCACGGTTTCAGCCCCTCCCTGGCGAATGGCGACTCCATCCCCAGCGGTCCAGCTGATTTGGGACCAGTTTGGCGACGCACAGTTAGATCTGTTTGCCTCCCACGACTCGACTCACTGCGCCCTGTATTATTCCCTGACCGAGGGCACGCTCGGCACGGATGCACTGGCGCACAGCTGGCCGCAGGGCCGGAAGTATGCGTTTCCCCCAGTGAGCCTTCTTGAGCATTTCTGGCACAAGGTCAAGGAGGACGAGGAGCAGGTCCTTCTGGTTGCGCCCTACTGGCCCACCCGGACCTGGTTCTCCGAACTCATACTCCTCGCGACAGCACGTCCTTGGCCCATACCTCTGAGGAAGGACCTTCTTTCTCAGGGACGGGGCACCCTGTGGCACCCTCGTCCCGATCTTTGGAGCCTCCACGTGTGGCTTCTGGACGGGACCAGGTAGGTTTGAGTACCCTACCACCTATGGTGGTGGCTACCATCACTTCCGCTGGAGCGTCGTCCACGAGACACGTCTACGTGTTGAAGTGGAACCTCTTTGTCAGCTGGTGCTCTTCTCGCCGAGAAGACCCCCGGAAATGCCCGATCAGCGTTGTGCTTTCCTTCCTTCAAGATGGGTTGGAGCGAAGGCTGTCTCCCTCCACCCTCAAAGTCTATGTTGCCGCTATTTCCGCACACCATGACTTGATAGAAGGTAAGTCTGTGGGATAGCACGACCTGGTCATCAGGTTCCTGAGAGGAGCTAGGAGATTACATCCTCCTCGCCCTCCTCTCGTTCCCTCTTGGGTCCTCGCGGTGGTTCTAACTGCCCTGCAGAGTGCTCCCCTTGAGCCTTTGCAATCAGTGGAGATTAAGCCTGTCAATGAAGACAGTGCTCCTGGTTGCATTGGCCTCTATCAAGAGGGTAGGGGACCTGCACGCATTCTCCGTTGACGAAGCGTGCCTGGAATTCGGGCCGGCTTACTCTCACGTGTTCCTGAGACCCCGGCCTGGATATGTGCCCAAGGTTCCTACCACTCCCTTTCGGGACCAGGTGGTGAACCTGCAAGCGCTGCCCCCGCAGGAGGCAGACCCGGCCTTGGCACTGCTCTGTCCAGTACGTGGTCTCCGCACCTATGTAGACAGGACGCAGTGTTTCAGGACTTCAGACCAGCTCTTTGTCTGTTATGGTGGGAAGCTGAAGGGAAAGGCTCTCTCCAAGCAGAGGTTGTCCCACTGGATAGTGGACACCATTGCTTTGTAGGGGTGTCACGATTTCGATTTTAAATCGAAATCGATCGAAATTAAGTCACAATCTCGATCATCGAATTCAAAAATGGAATCGTCGATACTGCCACGCCCCCATGTCACGTCCAGTCGGTTTGCAAAGCGGAAAAAAACACGCGTGTTGAAGTGCTGCGAGTCCTCTACCTCAGTTACAGCCAGTCAAAAGATAGCATGGCTGCATATGCAGGAGACCCATCGACAGGACTTCTGACCTCCTCTTTGACTAAAGTCGCCGGTGTGGGACAGTGGGAGTATTTCTGATTTCCAGTGAGTTATGTTGACAACGTTCAGATTCGCTTTCAAACTTTGCGCTTCAAAAAAGCCACAGTTTGCAAGCTCTGCTACTGTATGTTCGTCAGTGCGGGTACCATATTCTTCCACTTTTTAAATTAAAACTTTAAATTGACAAAAAAAGCAGACTCAGAACAGTATAAATCTTTATACAATAAATCTAGCATGTCACAAATAACTTGATTCTCCACCTCCACGAATGAGACAAGTGTCGTTCATTTCCGCACCTAGTCTATTTTTGCTGCACGCGCCGAGTTAAAGTGACAGCGCACAGTTCGTGGTCAAAATGAACATGACATGAAAATGTTGTAATTTCATCATAAATGCATTTAATTAAATTCTACATTAAATACTCATATTTTTTCACAGTCATGTTTGTACTGTAAGACCGAGGTAAAGCATGGAAAACATAGATGTGTTAAACCGTGTTTGTTTTGTTGTGAACTTGAATGTCATCTTCTGTGAATAAGACTGCAGTTACAAAAGAGAAACTACATGGCATGTTATTTTGCTTAAGTTTCTAATTGACTGAAGATATAAGTTATTGTAACATTTTGTTAATAAATGTTTTAAATTTGACAATGTAGTGTGGTACATTGCAAACAAAGGTAATATATTATATTACATAAAAGTCTAGTCTAAAAATGGCATCGCAAACTGTGCTTAAAAAAAATAAATGTAAAAATCGAGAATCGAATCGAACCGTGACCTTAGAATCGAAAATGTAATCGAATCGAGGATTTGGAGAATCGTGACACCCCTATTGCTTTGGCATACCAGCAGCAAGGCCGACCGTGCCCCCTTGGTGTGACTGCCCACTCCACCCGGAGTGTGGCATCCTCTTGGGCTCTAGCGCATGGCGCCTCGCTAACAGACATCTGCAGATCTGCAGGCTGGGCGAAACATAACACATTCGCCAGATTTTACAATCTCCGAGTGGAGCCAGTCTCCTCCCGTGTATTGTCTTTTTCAAGCTAACATGGGAGTCCGTTGGGTGTCTTCGCTTGCTCGCCATTCCACTCCACGGACTGGATGCGTGCGATATTCTCCTCAGGTGAGCTTCCCCGAAAGCCCTGAGTTCCTCCTGCACTCCTGACGTCGACCCAGTGTCTCTTGCCTGAGCGTCGGCTAGGTGCCTCCCGTGTGCATGGTCCCTCTCCGGAGCAACCCCCACATGTGTATTCCCACTGTAAGCCTCTCTAAGCATGTGTCTTTCCCTTGGCAAGCCACCTTGCCACCCCTGGGGTTTAAAAATTTCCCACCTGCGGCTGGATACCCCAGTGTATTCCCCATATGCATCCTTCGGGTCATATGTGTATTCTCTAAGTCCCCCCCGTTTGGGCTGGCAATATTTTGCATATTTCCTCTAAACTATGAGATATGCTCCCCAGTGTACCTTGGTATTCCTGTGTTAAATAGGAGTCCTACTTGTCTCGTGACGGGGATCTTAGATTTACGCAGGGCACTGGATGACAGCTGTGAAGGTGGCGTGATTAGACTAATAACCCCATTCGTCGTCATCCGACGGAACTCGGAGTGACGAACGAAAGGGAACGTCTCGGTTACGAATGTAACCCTCGTTCCCTGAGTGAGGGAACGGAGACGTTCCGTCTTCTTGCCACTTCCGCTGTATACCGGGGGGATCGCCTGAGTTCAGTCTCGGCTCCTCAGCGAAGAAACATATCTGCATATTGCAGGACAGTGTTTCCCACAGAATTAGATTCTATGTGTGGTGGTGTGTTATTTTCTTGGTGGGGGGGGGGGGGGGGTTGACACATAATGTCAGATAACTTAAAGACATTGCTATTGCTATGCCATTGCTACACTTCTATGACTGCTCCACAGACTTCTTGTTGCATATTTTGCACCCTTTGTTTGAACATTTTATTTTACGGGCCTTTCTGAAAAAATATTCCAATGCCATATCATCATATGGGCTTGTTTGTGTGATAGACTACAGGCTCTGTACTAAATGTAACAATTATTAAACACTATATTACATTTAAATAACAAATTAGATTTATAAATAACCAGCTTTTCAAAACAACATTTGCAATGTGCAATTTTAACAAACTATACAAATATTTTAAAATATTTGTGCTAAAAAGTGCAAAACATAACAACTGAATTTTAACAAACACTATACAACTATAAAACAATGAAGTGCAAAATAAAGTGCAAAACAACATTGTCAAAATGCAGAGGTGCGAATTTACAAACAACTGTTAATTTAACATAAAAGCATAGGATACTTTTGCCATGGTATGGTTTGCCATGACTGAATGTTAATAATCCCTAAAAAGCTGACATCATCGCGATCTCAAACATCTGTTATTATCAATGAAGCTGATTGCACAATGAATATTTCACAATATCTACACTTTGTTTGTTATAATTAGAGGATTTGCCAGCATCCAGAATTCAGCACTGAACAAAAAGTCAGTTTTGAGCGGTGATGGGAGTCCATCTTAAATGCTTCTGATTGGCCGTTGTGTTTAAGAAATCAACACACATGTCTGTGATTGGCTACATCGCTCACGCTGAAACTCTGGCCAGTAAATCGTTTCAATTTTGTTTAGTTGTTCTTTTCTGCAATGGATTAATAACAATTTATTAGTTTTTATATGTTTTATTCATTGATATTCATAATTTGCGGGAGTCCTGTGAATCGTTTTATTCTCCCACAGCCCGCACACACAGAGTGAGTCCATTACCACCCGCGCCTGCGCTCGCACTCGGCCATCAAATCTAGTCCCGCGCCGCACGTCTCTAGATCAAGGGCCCGGCCGAGGATGGCGGCGGGAAATATCGGCCCAAGTTCTGCCTCGGGTAGAGAATTTAAGCTATAAACAGGACAGAGTAACAAGGCAGGCTTCGCTCATACATTTTTTGACGACGTAACGTTAGTTAAGGCGTGTGTTGCTTACAAAGTGCTGCGGGAAACCCTGAATCTGTAATGGAAACGCGACAGCGTTTAACATAGAATAACTTATCAGAGTTGTTTTGCAGCAGTGTTCATTACAACCATTCAACTCCGGATTGATTCTGGAATATTGGCTGGGAAAATAAGCTCCGCAGTGACCGCAACAATCCGTCCTCCAACGCATGCTAGGGCTGGGCGATATGGACCAAAAGTCATATCCCGATATATTTTGGCTGCATATCGATATACGATATATATCCCGATATTTTTTCCGCAAAGTGAGAGCAAATGTTCAGTCGAAGTCAAAGCCAAATATAGTCTTCACTGTATAAATTATACATTGATTCTTATTAAAGCTACTATTAAAGTTATCAGTCAAGAGCAGTGAGTGATTTCCTGTGTTTCGTGGTTTTATTAACATTAAATAGATAGTTCTCCCAAAAAATTTAATTGTCATCATTTACTCTCTCAAGTTGTTTTAAACCTGAATAAGTTTCTTTCTTCTGTTGAAGTTATTTGGAAGAATGTGGGTAACCAAACAGTTGATGTACCCCAGTGATTTCCATATTTTTCCCTAAGGAAGTCAATGGGGACCAGCAACTGTCTGGTTACCCACATTCTTCAAAATATCTTATTTTGTGTTCAGCACAAGAAATAAATTAATACAGGTTTGGAACAATATTACAGTGAATAAATAATGACAACATTTTTATTTCTGGGTGAACTATCCCTTTAAGGAAAAGCACTGCATGTTTACTATTAGTGCTACTGTCTCTTTAAGACCTGTACGCGACGCGTCTATACCATAGGTCTATATACACGCATTTGACAAGCAGATTTCTCTCAATTTTCTCAGTTTGCTTTCAGCTTAGACATAACCAACTATCCTTATGTAAACCTTGTGTGTATTTGAGAGTATTAGCAAAATAAGACTCGAAAGATAACTTAGTCCAGTAACCAGGCGCTGTTAGACACAGACAGGCTTTTAGTGCATGTGCGCGTCGGGTGTTCGCGCTCAGAACAGCGCATCAGCAGTGAATGACATGTTTAACCGACAAGGCTTTAAAGCACATGCAAATAATGAACTTCTGTGAACTCAATGAAATGATGTGTCCCGTTCCTCGTTAATATTTGATGTGAGTATGTCGCGTTGTACACTAATGCTAATGAGACGGAGGCGCCAGAACGTACTCGGTTACTAACGTAACCTCGGTTCTCTCTAGAGAGGGAACGAGTACTGCGTAATATCTTACGCTATGGGGAAAACTCTTTTCCACGAGATATTGAAGCCAAAAATTATCCTTAATTTTTTACTAATGTAAAACGCTTTGCAGCAGCAAGCAGACCTAGGCGAGACAGCTCGCGCGCCTATTGGCTGCTCTGCGGCAATAGCAGCAGCCTATCGAGAGAGGCTCTGCGTGACGTCACGACGAATGGGGGCCCTTCGCGCCCATATCGTCACGTCCCGCCAGAAAGGGCGTGGTCTCGCCCTATATCTTGGCTCGATAGCTGCTCTTACGTCGGTTTTTATCGCCGAAGCGAACCAGAGCGTATTCCAAGCACGGCAAGATACGCAGTACTCGTTCCCTCTCTAGAGAGAACCGAGGTTACGTTAGTAACCGAGTACGTTCTCTTACGAGAGTATCTCTCGTACTGCGTAATATCTTACGCTATGGGGAACACAATGCAACACGCCGTGCTGGTAGGGATCCAACACCAAAGACCCAGGGGCCGAAGCCCGGGGCGCATATAGTGCATAATCACCATAAACTCACAGAGAGTGAGGGAAGAGAGGCTAGAAGCATCATTCCCTGTAAATAGCCTCCGAAAGGGGCCAATCATATGACAATAACCAAACCGTCAGGGTGAATATTCAGCCTGAACTGGGTGGCCACAAGTGTGTCAATTTTTAAATGAGCTGCTGTACCGGTCAGTGAGCGATACGCAGGCCAAACTCAGTATCCGAGCCGCACAGCGGGCAGATAGCACTGAATTCTATACCGCTAAAAGCTTAGCTTGTAAGGCGGGGACCTCCAGATTATAGTATTTTATAAATGTAGACGGCGAGGCCCAGCCCGCGGCCATACAAATATCTTGCAGGGTAACCCCGCTAGACCATGCCCACGAGGAGGCCATGCCTCTCGTGGAGTGCGCTCTAACACCCAAAGGGCACTGAAGGCCCTTAGAAGTGTAAGCCAGCGCTATGGCACCAACTATCCATCTGGATAAGCTCTGTTTCGACGCGGCAAGTCCCTTAGTACGGCCGCCAAACGAAACAAAAAGCTGCTCAGTCTGTCTGAAACCAGACGAGCGGGACACATAAGCCCTTAGTGCCCTGACAGGGCAAAGGAGACTCGCGTCCTTCTCCTCATTGAGAACCGGAAGGGCAGACAGGGAAATCACCTGGGCCCTGAACGGTGTGTTGAGGGATTTTGGCACGTAACCGTGCTTTGGTTTGAGTATGACCTTAGAGTCGTTAGGTCCAAACTCCATGCATGACGCGCTTACTGAGAGCGCTTGCAAGTCCCCTACGCGCTTCACTGAAGCGAGAGCCATAAGAAACGCCGTCTTGAAAGACAAGTGTTTCATGTCTGACGACTGGATTGGCTCGAATGGGGCGCCTTTCATGGCCTCCAAGACCGTGGAAAGGTCCCATGTCGGGACTGAAGGGGGCCTGGGAGGGTTTAGCCTCCGAGCTCCTCTAAGGAAACGCACGACTAAGTCGCTCTTTCCTAGTGACTGGCCAGACACCGGTTTTGCAAACGTTGCTATGGCCGCCACGTATACTTTGAGCGTGGAAGGGGACCTGCCCTTATCCAGTAGCTCCTGAAGGAAGGAAAGCACTTCCGTAACCCCGCAGTCTACAGGTGAAAAGCCCTGCGCTTGACACCACGCAGAGAACACAGACCACTTCGAGGAGTAGAGCCGTCTGGTAGACGGGGCTCTAGCCTGCGCGATCGTGTTTAGCACTCCCTCTGGGAGGTCAGCGGGTACCCGTTGATGGCCCATGCGTGCAGGGACCACAGATCCGGGCGAGGATGCCAAATCGAGCCTTCCGCCTGAGAGAGGAGGTCTCTCCTCAGCGGTAACGGCCATGGGGCAGCGCTGGTCAGCTGCATCAGGACAGGGAACCACGACTGGTTTGTCCAGAGCGGAGCTATGAGTAGCACTGGGCATCCCTCCCTCCTGATTCGCTCCAACACCTGAGGCAGGAGTGAGACAGGGGGAAAAGCATAAAGGGGGCGGCGGGGCCAGACATGGGCCAGCGCGTCCCGGCTTTTCGAGAAGAATCTCGGGCAGTGAGCGTTTTCTTGGGACGCGAACAGGTCCACCTGCGCTCTGCCAAACGTTTCCCACAGCAGCTGGATCGTCTGCGGGTGCAGAGACCATTCTCCTGCTGGAACGTTGTTTCTGGACAGCCTGTCTGGTCCCACATTTAGGTGACCAGGCACATGCGCCGCTCTCAGCGAGAGCAGGTTGTGCTGAGCCCAGACCAGGAGGCGTTCCGTCAGCCTGTAAAGGTTTCGGGACCTGACGCCGCCCTGGCGATTTATGTACGCCACCACTGACATGTTGTCCGACCGGACCAATACGTGGTGGCCTGTTATCTGGGGACAGAAGCGCCTTAGCGCTTTGTCGACTGCTATCAATTCCAAGCAGTTTATGTGTAGGAGCTTCTCCCGCACTGACCACAGGCCAGCCAGCGGTCTGCCCTCGAGCAGCGCTCCCCACCCCGAAGTGGAGGCGTCCGTAGACACCACCTTCACACTTGAGGGGATCCCCAGACTCACGCCCGACTGATACCAGTCGGTCGCTTTCCATGGTTTCAGAGCCGAAATGCACTGATGGTCGACCCTGAGGCGAAACAGACCTGCGGTCCATGCCCTGGGGGGAACTCGTGCTTTTAGCCATAGCTGCAGTGGGCGCATGCGGAGCAGGCCCAACTGGAGTACAGAGGCTGCTGAGGCCATGAGACCCAGCATTTTCTGAAACCTTCTGAGCGGGACTATAGAGCCGTGGCGGAAGGATTTCGCGACGTGCTGGATATTCAATCCGCGCTCTGGTGACAGGCGTGCCGTCATGGATAGCGAGTCTAACACTGTTCCCAGAAAGGAAATCCTCCGACTGGGGAGCAGTGAGCTTTTCGCCCAATTGACTGTAAGGCCCAGCTTCTCGAGGTGCTCGAGTAATGTGGCCCTGTGTTCTAAGAGCTCCGTTCGTGAACGAGCTAGAATCAGCCAATCGTCCAAGTAATTCAAAACTCGCATGCCCCGAAGTCTCAGGGGAGCGAGGGCCGCGTCCATGCACTTCGTGAACGTACGGGGTGCTAGGGACAGGCCGAATGGCAGGACTGTGTATTGATATGCCTGGCCCTCGAAGGCGAATCTCAAGAATCGCCTGTGATGGGACGCTATTTGTATTTGGAAATACGCGTCTTTCAGATCTATTGACATGAACCAGTCTCCTTGGCGCACTTGCGCGAGGATTTTCCTGGTCGTGAGCATCCTGAACTGGCGTTTCACGAGCGTTCTGTTCAGCAGCCTCAGATCTAGAATGGGTCTGAGCCCACCATCTTTCTTCGGTACCAGAAAATATCTGCTGTATAAGCCCCCTTCGCTCTGAGCCTGAGATAAAGGTTCTATAGCCCCCTTTCTCAGTAGTTTCGCTATCTCGGCTCGAAGTAGATGAGATACTTCGCTTTTCACCGTAGTTTCGACGCGCGCCGCGTAGCGGCGAGGGCGTCGAGCGAATTGTAGCGAATAGCCTCTCTTTATAGTGTTCATCACCCACTCTGATACCCCGGGAAGCCTTGACCACGCATCCGCGTGAATAGCTAGGGGCAGAATGAAATCTGGGCTCTGGCCGCGGGAAAGCGGCGGCACAAGAGCCCGCGTGTGCTGGGAACACAGCGCCGTGTTTACGGCGTTCGAGGCGGGGGGCGCGCTGATCACAGCGGGCAGCCTGGCCGCGCTCATCTCCTCTGAGGCGGGTAGCGCCGAGAGAGAGAGCGGGGCGAATCCCGTGGGATTCGGCGTGTCTGTGAGGAAATGTGGGCGCGGGACCACGGGCACATTTGCTACACTGAAAACACTGTCGTTTAGGGCCGACTGAATGTGTGTTGGTTTCGTTTTTACAGAAACCGAGGGACACGCAGCGTGTAGTGTAAGCGGGCATGGGGATATGGGCGCGTTCACTACAGTGTTTGCACAATCGACCGGAGTCGATTTTATTTGTGCGAGCCCTGCACCGTGGCGGGCTGTGTCTGGGTGTGGGAATGGGCACTGGGGCGTGGGCATTCTTACAACACTCATAACACCATCGGCCGAGGCCGGGACACCAGAAAATACACTCTTTATTGGATTTATCTGGGTAGCCGTAAAAACAGCTTTTGTGTGCAGGCAAGCGGGCTGAGACACCGGCTGCTTCACTGCAAAATACACTGGTACAGTCCACAACGCATGGGGCTGAACGAGCGAGAAGTTTTGGTGGAAATCCGGCCGCAGCGGGATCTGAACACCGTCGTTTTCCTAGAGCGGCTAGGAAGACTTTGGGGCCTCGGGCTTGATCTCAATCCTCGGCCGGGGCCCGCGGTGAGGGGGGCGGCGTCCGGCGGAGCGAGACCGCGGTCTCTGATCCCGGGCCTGGCGGCGCTGTGAGGCGGCGGCGGCGGAGGGCGGTGCAGGCTGGGGCTGAGAGCTGCGAGCAGGCGGCTTGGTGCGGCCTGTAGCGGAGCTCGAGCGCTTCGGCAGGAAGTGCTTCATAGCCTGAGAAGTCTTCTGCACCTCAACAAACCTGTCCGCGAAGTCCTTGACGGCCGTTCCGAACAGGCCCTCCGGGGAAATGGGCGCGTCGAGGAACACAGAGCGCTCGGCTTCCGTCATCTCAGACAGCGTCAACCATAAGTGTCTCTCGGCGACAGCGAGAGAGGCCATGTTCCGCCCCATGGCTTGCGCAGCGGCTTTAGAAGCGCGTAGAGCGAGGTCCGTAGCGCTCCTCAGGTCCGCCACACAGATAGCACCGGGTCCCTCCTCGTCCAGCTTGAGAAGGAGGTCTGCCTGGTAGATCTGCAGAATAGACATCGTGTGCAGCGCTGAGACTGCTTGCCCGGCGGCGGTGTAAGCGCGTCCGTGCAGCGATGATGTCACTCGGCAGGCTTTGGACGGGAGCGTCGTCTGAACCCGCCGTCCCGCAGAGGGCGGGCAGAGATGCGACGCGACAGCCGTCTCCACCGGAGGAATGGCGAGATAGCCTCTACTTCCCGCACCGTCGACAGCGGAGAATGCCGCGGAGGTAGAGGTACGCATCCTGGCGGAAAAGGGGGCCTTCCACGACTTTGCAACCTCCTCGTGAAGTTCCGGGAGGAAGGGCGCGGGCCTAGATTTTGACGGAGCCTCGTCTTTGCCGAGAAAGCGCCCGTCTAATCTGTTGCGCGGCGGCAGCGTGGGTGCCTCCCAATCGAGGCCGATGCTTTCTACGGCCTTGGTGAGCAGACGCATCAGCTCAGACTCAATGCCGGCTCTCTTCCCAGAGGGTTGGCGGGGAGCGTTAGCGGAGGGGAGGTCCACAGAGCTCGCCCAATCCTCGCTATCCGAAGCCAAGAGAGAACACGCCTCGGTGTTGTCGTCCAACTCGATGGCGGACGCAGCGGCGGACGGCGGCCGCTGTCCGTCGGTGAGCGACTCGAGCGAAGCCGGCGAAGCTGGCGGGCGAACCGGCGAGCTTTGGCGGGCTGGAGATAGCTCGGGAGCGCGCTGGGCGCGGCGCTTCTTGCGACGCGGCGTAACGGCAGGCTGGGATACGGGCTCGGAGAACGAAGCCAGGCGAGTCCGCAGAGTCACCATAGGCAAACGTTCGCAGTGATGGCATCCGCCGTCAGCGAGCGCGATGGCCGCGTGATCCTCACCCAGGCAGGACACGCAGATGACATGTCGGTCCTCGTCGCTGAGTGGGGCTCGGCAAGAACCGCAGGAAGGCATCTTTAAAAAGACGCCGCTCTTTTAGAGGGGGGTGGGAAAAAGCAGATATGCAAACACACACACACACACTCTATGCAGAGGAAAGGATATAACGCCGGAAAGCACAGCAGGTACGGCGGCTGAAGGCGGCGAGGCCAGCGACTCCAGACTCAATGGCACGTCCCGCTGAAGGCTACAGGTCGACGGCGCGGCTTCTCACTCTGGATCCAGCGATGCGTGAGGCTTCGCTGAAGAGATAAAAATCGACGTAAGAGCAGCTATCGAGCCAAGATATAGGGCGAGACCACGCCCTTTCTGGCGGGACGTGACGATATGGGCGCGAAGGGCCCCCATTCGTCGTGACGTCACGCAGAGCCTCTCTCGATAGGCTGCTGCTATTGCCGCAGAGCAGCCAATAGGCGCGCGAGCTGTCTCGCCTAGGTCTGCTTGCTGCTGCAAAGCGTTTTACATTAGTAAAAAATTAAGGATAATTTTTGGCTTCAATATCTCGTGGAAAAGAGTTTTCCCCATAGCGTAAGATATTACGCAGTACGAGAGATACTCTCGTAAGAGAACTGCAACTGATAGAATGCACGATATACATATTTCTACAAAAGCAGTCAGCAGCTTGCTTGGAGCAAGGATCATAGCGCAAATTTGAACTATATCGATATATGGTCTAATTCAATATCGCATTTACAAATATATCGATATATTTTTTATATCGATATATCGCCCAGCCCTAACGCATGCTCATGTTTCGAGACTGTGCTCGAAGAGGAGGCGGGGCTATTAGCGCGCGCCTCCTTTGTCAGTTTGTGTGTGAGAGAGAGAGAGGGGGGAGCAAGCTGCGCGCACGCGCAGCTCTACAATAAAATACAATTTTACCCATATTAAATAGTTTAAAAATCTGAAAATCAATCCGTGGCGGTCAGCGTTGATATTGTGGCGGCCCGCCACAAATTAACGAATGTATGGGAATCCCTGCAGGACTTCCTCCTTTTATAGCCATGAGGTGGGGTGGAGTTACGTCATGCAAATTCCGCAGACCCATGGCATTTCTTTGCCATTTGCTCGTTTTGTATACTCGAAGTCGACAGGTGTTCTAAGCGAAACCCCATTCGTCGTCATCCGACGGAACGTCTCAGGGAATGAGGGTTACATTCGTAACCGAGACGTTTTTGTATACTTAGTCAAAAGTCCAAGCGGCAACTATAATTTCCGGTGGGCAAATGCCTTGTAATTACATATATCATGGGGAAATGGGGTATACTGTGTTAATAGGTTAATAATGCAAGGTTATTGGACTTGTTTAGTGCATAAAAATAACTTTACCCTTTAAATTACATCTCTACTGTTCATAAGTACTGTCTGTATGCACTGTTATTTTAGTTTTTGCCATTTTGTCAATTGTTTTTTTTTGCTTGTTATATATATATATATATATATATATATATATATATATATATATATATTATATATATATATATATATATATATATATATTTTTTCTTCATTCTATTTATTTGTATTTATTTATTTATTTATTTTCATTTAACTTTTTTATACACAATGCCCTGTTATGGCTGCACTTTGTTCTGCACTCTACCACTTTAACCCTTGTGCGCTGTTCATTTCAGGTTTACAGTCGGGCTGTTTGTGGTCTCAGAGACCCCAGGCAACAAAATGTAATTTTGTAACAAATTAAAAAATGTTATATGCATATCTACATATTATGAAATCATAATTATAACAATAAAAGTTACTTTTTGTCAAAGTTTAGCAGTTTTTGTACTGAAAAAAAAAACAGTTTTTCAATAATGTTACATTATGATTATAATCAAACCTGATCAGGGCTGCGTTTCCCAAAAGCATCGTAAGCCTAAGTTGATCGTAAAAACGATCGTACGACTGATCTTAATATTATGGTCTGTTTCCCAAAAGCATCGTAACTTAAGTAGCACTTGAAAATCTTCGTAGAACTACGAGTGCTCTGGAGTAATCGTACATCCCCAAGTGCATCTTAAGAAGACAGAGTTATGAGGTCTCCTGCAGGACAACCGGCAGATTACACTTTTATCTAGATTTAACAGATTACACTGCAACGTGAGTATAATATAAGGTTTTGATTGTACTTTATTGTACACTTTATTATTGTACCCATGTTTTGTTTAAATTAATTTATAAATGAAATTAATAAAAAGGGAAGAAAAAATAGAAATACACATCTGAATTAAATAAATGAAAAAAAAAAATCATAGACGAAGTAATGTGGGAATCATGTTTTAAAAACTGGGCAAAATAGGGATGAATTTAAAAAAAAATTGTCAATGACTTGCTGACGTGCACGAAAACCAGCCATGTATTTTGCAGACCTCCTTCCCTGATCTTTGAACGCCGCTGGTTGCAGTTAGTTTGCAATGTCCTCCCTGATGTTTTTTTTTTTCCTTATTTGTATGGTGTCCTTTAAATCTGTTAAAAATAAAGTCTTTGTTTCGCTCTATCTAAAATGACATTAATTTGACCTTTTTTAAAGGTATCTTTTTTTTTTTTTTTTTTTTTTTTTTTTTTTTTTTTCAGCCATTTTGTCAGTGCCTCCGCCTGTATAGATGCTTTAGACTTGTCTTGATTTCTAATCCACAACAAATGACGATTTTTAGGTTAAACGTTCAGAATATGGTTCCATATAAGGTTATATTTCAGCACTTCGCGAATGGACAGCGATGCTTAAGTAGCACGTAGAGCGCGTTCATGTTAAGTGCACTTTTGGGAAACACACGTGGAATTGCCGCGAGCGTTGAGATGGTCCTCACTGCAGAACATGAAATCCACGGGGAGGAGTCGGATATTGATCTAACCCTAACCCTAACCCTAACCCTACATACCTAAACCTACCCAGCTCCACCCCTTATCCCTAAACCCACCCCTAAACCTACCCAACCCCACCCCTTAATCTGGATCCGACTCCGCCCCCCGGATCTCGTGTACTGCAATGAGGTGCTACTGGGAGCGTTCGTAACCTTGCACGTAGAGAGCGCTCTTAAGAGCTAAGATACATCGTTATCGGGGGAAACCCGGCCCTGGATGTTACAAAGAGAAAAGTTGGAGTCTTTAGAGTTTATCATTTATTTCAAACATCTGTTTTTGATATAATTCTAAAGATTGTGGGAAGTGTGCCACTTCATTTCTGTCTATGTGTGTTCTTTCTGATTTTGAGGAGGAATTTTTGTCCATTGACAAAAATCATTTGATTCTAATCATAATATGACATTATTGAAAAACAGATTTTTTTCCAGTACAAAAAATGCCTAAACTTCGACAAAAGGTAACTTTTATTGTTATAATTGTGATTTCATAATATGTAGATATGAATACAACTGGAAAAAATGTGAAAATATGTCTTTCATTTAGTCAAATAGCAAATAGTGGAGCTCTACAGCCATATACCGGTTATAGTGATAATTTGTACTTTTAAAAGGGCATTTTCCAAAAGATGGGCAAAAATCTTACACTACACCATGTCAAATTATCCATGTTATCCCCATAAATGAAAGTTAGAAATGTGGGTCAAAAAGACCCCAAACAGCGCACAAGGTTTAAGACAACAAGGATTTGTTGTTTGTTGTGTTTTCATATTCAAGACATTATAAGCTAGATTCCGCTTTTTTTGGGTTCGCATCAAACGTTCTTCGACTTTTATACACAATAAATGTGTTTATGAATAAAGATTGATCTGTTGAAAGCAGTTATTTTAAGATAGATGCCAAATGTTGTCCTCCTATTCATATTTAACATTGAGGGGGTGCATACAACATATTTGCCCACCGGCAACTATAGTTGCCACACATTCAAATATGATTTTCAAGAAGAAAAAAAAAAAAACCTGGGGAAAATAAATGCAGAACATGTTCACATAGGACATTATTAACACGACTATATGCATGAAACCATTCAGAAAAATTTGGGCACAAATGGGTTAAATATGTTTTTGTCACAAGAAGAAATGGTATTGTGTTTCAACTGTATATTAAAAAATGGGCCTCTTGTGTTGTCATTCCCCTTGTAACACACGCATTTGACGATTCTCTGTTAACCAATCAATGTTCTGCAGTAAGTCTAGCTCCATCCTTTAGTACCGGACTACTGTGCAGGTACCCCAACGGAAGGATCCCAAAATCCTGAAGGATCCCACAATATGGGTATGAGTTGATTTGTTTAGATCCAATGAAGTCGTCGTCATCATAGGCGTAATTTGTGGTTAGGACATGTCCCCACCACTTTTCTCAGGATCGATATTGTCCCCCAGACCCCCACCATGTTTTGAAACATTGCACGGATGCACCTAATACAAATAAATAAAACATCTCCAGTTAACTAGCAGAGCAGAGGCGCGTGAGGACATGGCTACCCTTGAGAAAGACTTTGAGAAGGTTGGTGCTGATTCCACTGAGGACTGTGGGGAGGATGAAGAAGAATATTGAGAACATTTGTAATTTAGGTGAATACATTTGAAAGCATGTGAACCAGTTCTTTAACCAGTTTTGTCTTTGGGGTTGTTTTGCGTGTTTTAGGGAGAATAATTGAGCCACAGTTCAGCTGCCATCACTTTTCAGAGTGGTGTGAGGTTCATTACATTAGAAATAATAAAATAAATGTTATCCCCATAAATGAAAGTTAGAAATGTGGGTCAAAAAGACCCAAACAGCGCACAAGGTTTATAAAATAAATAATTGCTAGTTTTACAATGATTAACCACTTGTCACACACTTGCTTGTGGTTTCTAACTGCTTCAAACATTCTCTTTGTGAAACTTGGGAGGCCCATTTGATGCTTGCATTTTTTTCCCTTCCATGTCCCATAGCATTCACCCTTCTAATGGTCTTTTTTTTATAGTCCGTCTTGACATCTTACTAATTTAAAATCTTTTTTTTTTAGTCTTTAAAAAAAATTGGGACAGGACTTTGATTTGATTTTGACCATCTGGAATTATTTGGATCAATGGACTGTTGAGGTTTGCTATTGCTCTTGCGCTTGCATTTGTGAACATGTAACCAGAGAAGAGATGCTGCAAGTGGATGGAAAGTAATTTTGATTGAAGATTATGAGTGGACATGAATAAAAAAAAGAAAAGAAAAAAGTGCACAAATAAATTATTCATAATGAACATCGCAATGTTCCATTAAAAATAAGAATTGTGTCATTTGCAATTTTCTTCCATTCATATTCTTTTTACCCACTTAACTCATTTTCCATTGATGGGTGAACCCAGATGTATGTGGGCTGTTACAAGTAGCCTATGTATGCATATGAGTATGCAAGTACGTGTGGCCATGAAGGTGTATAAGTATAAATGTGTTTGTATGGGTATATGGGGTGTGTAAATGTATGTAATGCACATATATGTATAATTATGTAGGTATATATAGTTTTCTTTAAATATAGCTGTATATACATGTATGACATGTTTACGTATGTATATATTATATGCATTATCAAAGTAATTTAATCAGTCATTTTTGTTTATTTTATTTTGTTATATATTGTTCATATATTTACGCAGTCAGTCACATGCTCATTTAGTTTCTTGGAGTACAATATGTATGACTTGTACTTATAAAAATAAGAATTGTCCATTTTGATTTCCATGCTGCTGCTGGCTACGACAACTTCACTCACTTGCTGCTGTACATCACATCAGAAACTCTAATGCAGCTATTTTATTGTGATGCAGGTGAAGTGTGGCCAATGCATATTCCAGGCTCTGCTTCTCAAGTTAATGAGTGTTTAATTCAGGGCAAATGTTACATCTCAGACGAATCTGAGCAGGAACAAGTAGACAAACCCAGATAATAAACAACAAAATTCCACTTTCTTTGGAATGTTGGGGGTAAATATATGATTGTTGCATAAGTATGTATGGCACAAACAAATGAATGTGACTTAACAAACAACACCAAATAATTAAAGGGGGCACCTAATAATTACAATTTCCATTCGTGGGTCATATGCAAGGAACCCATATTTCGATTTGCAATGAATGTTTAGGATTCAGTGTGTTTTATTCTACAACTTCTATTCTATTCTTGCTTCTATAATTACACAAGCATGCCATGTAAGCATGCATGCATGCATTTTAACCTTTAGCCTTTTCTCAGTGTTATGCGACCTCTACTGGTGTGACATTGTAGTAACATTATTGCACAAAAAACAAGGATGGCCCAGTTTTAAATGAGTGCAAAGAATTGTAATGACAGTAGACTATAAAAGTGTAAAAGAGTGAAAGTTAAAAACCAACCTATCAACAACTTCAAATCACACCGTTGTCGAGTGATGATTGTATTCATAAACCTTTATTAAATTACAATCACAAGTCAATAAAAACAATACACATTTTCATGATTTACTTTGTTAATTCAAAATAAAATTATTTTTTAAAAGATTAAAAAATTATGATTGGTAACTGTAAACACTTGTTAATATTTGACACCTTTGTAAAAAAAAAAAAAGGCAGACTATGTGTTCAGAAGAACATAAACAACTTGAGGGCTAAAACACTTAAGTTCAAAGTTCTTGTGCTCGATTTGTGAAAAACAAGATCTTGTAGATATAAAGAGACACTCTCTCTCTCTCACACACACACACACGAGCCAAAGCAGAGGCAATGTACTTGTTTACTGTGACAACGTATAATATTTGCTGTGAGAGTAAACAGTTCTGTAACAGATCAAGTAGTGTCCATAAACCGATGGATGTTGCATGACTCCATATACACTCTTCAGCAAATATTCTCATGTGCAACAGCCCCCTTTACTCTTCCTCCCCTCTTCATTATAGTCCTCCAAACATAATGTGGGTGACTCACTTTGGGAGTGTTTTTGAATGATGAATGGCAACACCAGATCAAAGAGTGTTTCGAACATAAAGTCTACATTAAATCCAGTCTTAGCACTTGTCTCAAAGCACATCTTCTCTGCTGGTGGACTGATGCCCTCTAGTGCCTTATAGCGTATTATGCGGTTGTAAAGTGCTATGGCATCATCCTGATTCACCTGTTTGTGCAAAGGAAAGTCTGGGGGTGTGGGGTAGGATGGAAGGGGAAGTACACTACCTTCTTCTGCCCTAACTTCCTCTGGGGTCATAACTTGGGCTTGAGGGTCAGTAAGGTCTGCTTTGTTGCCCACAATGGCAAATATGCTGTCACTATTGGCAGAGTCAGTAAGAGAGAGGAAGCGATCTTCAAGCTCTACAAAGCTCTGCCAGTTTGTGACATCATACGTGAGAATGATGGCTGCAGCGCCACGACAATACATGGAGCCCAGACCATGGAACTGTTCACGACCTGATGAAACCAGAAGCAAAGAAATACAGAGATGAATATATCACATATATTAAAAACTGGCTACAGTCCAAAAGTAGCATAATATATATTTCTATATAAATAAATAAACACAATGCCCTCCAATGAACTGTCACCTTGAGAACTGTTGTGACAGAATAGCTGAGTCTGTAAGCTGTCAGTCCAATTTGTGACTCAGATTGTGTCAGACAATTTGTATTTGTGACATGATTCTTTTTTTTATATAATTAATAATAATGCAAAATTGTCATGTTTTTGAAAACCTATACTTTCCCTCCCTCCTTCCTTCATCAAGTAAGTAATCATGGTCAGTTCTTTTAGCCATTCTACTAACAATAAACAGAACAATTCCAATAGGGTCCTCTCACCATCGGTGCTCGGGCTCTAATGTTCCCTTTTCAACCCCATCTCAAGGTCAATTTTTCACGATTTTTTTTTGGATCATTTATGGGGGCAGTGGAATTTTTATTTTTGACAGAGTGCAGATTCAGCTGTGAGATTTCTGTTCCTCACTCAAAGCTGCCGCTTCAGCTATGACTTCAGAAGACCTTTCGCTCTCATTGTATAGTAGGTCTATGAACATTTCGCCTAGTGTCATTGTCTAGTTTCACAGAATAAAGAAAAGCATTGGGGTTTGGAAGACACAAGGTTGAGTAAATATGACAGACCTTTTATTTTTGGGTAAACTACCTCTTTACTATAAGCGCTTCAGCAAAAAAAAAAAAAACACATTCATTGCTGAAACTACCAAGATTGCAAAATCCTGCAAAGAACACGAGATAACTGCAGTCATTGATGCAATATGGCAACGTGCTTTTTTGTCACTCATCCACAAACTGCTTTTAGAAACTAAAAAAAGATTGTAAAAAATTGACAAATAATTGTTTCCCCCCTCAAAGAACTATAGGTAATTTTGGCAGATCATATTATAATTACTCAGATTTATTTAGATTGATGAAACAGAATCGATATCTCAGGATCGTGGCATAGGATGAATCATGGACATTCCGGAACTAACACAAGACTATAAGGTTTGTCACTTGATTTCATCACAATCACATGTGGATCAACTATCTCTAAATCTAAATACCACAATCTGACATTTAAAAGAATACAACATCTAGAGCTGTAAAACTGTAAAAAATAAAATAAAAATAAAAAGTAAAAAATTTTTTTTTGAGCTACAGGGAATATTTACATTTAATTACCAGAATATTTTAATTGAAAACATGTCATTATACCAACACTATGAATGCAAATGTAATGATTTCACTCAACTAACCTATAGGTTTTAATGAAAGCAAAGATTTCTGAAATATCTAATTCATGGAAATACTGAAAATAACCTTATCAATTACAATAATTAATCAATTTAAAAATAATAACACTAGTAACAACATGCCACTTGTGCCCCTCAGTGCCAATTCTGGGGTGTGGGTCATCTTACCCCAAGGGTCTAATTTTATCTTTTTACTTCAAAATAAAAACTCCCTCACAAATCCCTCATTAACAAATAGACATAAAATAACTTTTATATTCAACAAAATATGTAATAGATCATATTGCCCAGAAACACAACATTAGATCAATAAAACTCAAAACTGTTTTGACTAAATCTCACAAATGTTGATAATTAAGATTAAATAAAAATCATGCAGCCATTCATCAAAAGTCCTGAGATGAGATTTTGTGTCATCTATGGTCAAGATAAAACTTAAGGTATAACATTTGGACCTCAATCTTACCCGCTGTATCCCAGATGGAGATGTTGTATGGACCCCACTGCTTCAAGAAAAATGCTCCACCTATTGTGCTCAAAGTGTCCTTAAAGTTTCTCTCTGTGTACCTATGCAGCAGGGACGTTTTCCCTACATTCATGTCTCCTATGACAACCATTTTAATATCGGGCTTTCTCATTTTCCCAGGCGGATGCATGATTTTAACTGAGAAGTCACTCAAAATGATATTAGACTTCCAACTCCTCCGACTTCCATAACAAATGCGCGCCGAAAGTTTCCTCAGTTTTTTATTACTGTCGGGTGGTTATCAGTTTTGACTTATATCGTACAAAAATCTTAAGGAGCAGATTCTCACCAGGTCTTCCGAGATATTTAAGTGTTTTGAAATGGTCTTGTTCGTGCCTAAAAACACGGTCCATGTCAAAGTGCTTAAAAGTTCACTTATAGCAATGACGCAACAGGAAACTCAAGACCAATGGCACAATGCAAAAAAGTCCTGACTCCCGATTTAATGTCGTCACACATAAGTCAAAAGACAGATTTTTTAAAAATACAATTGATAAATGAATCTTCTCCAATTGTCCCCAAGTAATTTATGTCTATTTAGGTGCATGACATTAGAGGAATGACTGCGTCCTAGGCCTTTAATTTGAAGTATTTAGACAGTATTTATTTTATTTTTATTCTAACATATTTTTACTCTCATTCTTCCCCATTTAAGGGGGAAATTATGACAGTGGTCCATTTTGATTTTCCATAACCAGTTTCAAATGTTATAGCCTACTGCTTACCATTTTGACAAATAAGCATTATAAAACATTGTTGTTTTCAAATAGTATTGTATCATTTTCAGACATTATGACAGTTCATAGTCAAAAAATGTTTTATAGTATGATAATTCATATTCTTGCTAAACAGTGGTATAATTCTTTTGAATGCACAGAGGTCTTCAGAGATCCACAACAGAGAATATGCTCTAATATCAAATTATAAATCTTTCCAGAAAAAAAAAAACATAAGAATTGAAATTATATGAAAATAGACACTGCACACAAGTCTTCCACAAATCAAACATCAAGTAGACAAATGTGAGTAACTTTACCCTTGTAACATTGTTATGATTAGTTTGTACCATTCATTATGACCTTGAGCCAGTGGGGTTCAATAAGGATACTTTGCTTTAGTTATTTATTCTGTATAAGTATGGTTGAGAAAGGGTTAAGATCTACTTGAAAATAAACTATGAACAGAGTTGTTTTATTAACATTTACAGATTCAATATGTGGTTATGATTACAGTTGTGTTCCAACTTTAGTTGCACAATAGAGGTAATAACTGGATTTTTTGCAAGTGTCTTCAGTTGAACTGTAATTTCTTTGAAGAAAAACTTGGTCACCGATGAGATGCTTCAAACAGCATGTCCAAGTTCTAATAGATAAAGGATTGGTCCAATTCAGTGAATGGTTAATTCTTCCTCGTCTCTCCTCTTGTAATTTCCCAAGTGGAGATTGTGCTTCTATCCTGAAACCAAAATCAAAATATTAGCACCGTTAACCTAGTCTGGGTTTCCCCATGCTGCCTTCCCACGGCGAGATTTTATTCACGCTGAAAGGCAGTATGGATACCATGGTCCAGATTTTCACCTCATTTAGGGAACCAATCACAGGACGGGGAGGGAGCATTAAGACGATGACGACATCTATGTTGGCTATGAGCTACGTACAGGCGCATTTGATAGACATTCTTAGCACCCAATAAACGGCGCCGGGCATTCGTAAACCACGCCTCAAATACGAGAAAATGTACATGTGGTTCCCAGACCCAAGTCTCAACGAGAATTGGGTCTGGCCTTAGCCAGGCTACCGTTAACCACAATAAGCATTGCAATGTGCTTTGACAGAAGGTGTTAGAGGCTTTTGAAGGCTCTGCTGCACTTTGGCTGTTTCTCAATATGCGTTCTTCAGCGATCTTGCGTCCTTGTGTTCTCGTACAACGTCATCATCAAACGTCAAAGTTCAATTCCAATACTCAAGAACACAAGTACAGCATGAAAGTGCCCGGATGTGTACTTGATAGAGGATGCATCGAATGCAGACTTAAAAGAATCGAACCGTTAAAGGAGTAGTTCACTTTGAAAAAAACTTTTGCTGATAATTTACTCACCCCCATGTCATCCAAGATGTCCACGTCTTTCTTTCTTCAGTCGAAAAGAAATTAAGGTTTTTGATGAAAACATTCCAGGATTTTCTCCATATAATGGACTTCAATGGGAGCCAAACGGTTCAAGGTCCAAATGACAGTTTCAGTGCAGCTTCAAAGGGCTTTAAACGATACCAGACGATGAATAAGGGTCTTATCTAGCGAAATGATCCGTCATTTCAAAAATAAATAAAGTTTAAGTTTTTTAAGCACAAATGCTCACCTTGTTCTGTTTTGTGATGAGCGTTCGTGACTGTCCTGTTCAAACTCGTTCATCAAAATTAACAAATCTTTTTTCAAGTCATCACTCGAAGGGTCCTAGATAAGACCCTTATTCATCGTCTGGTGTCGTTTAAAGCCCTTTGAAGCTGCACTGAAACTCTCCTTTGGACCTTGAACCGTTTGGCTCCCAATGTAGTCCATTATATGGAGAAAATCCTGGAATGTTTTCATCAAAAACCTTAATTTCTTTTCGACTGAAGAAAGAAAGACGTGGACATCTTGGATGACATGGGGGTGAGTAAATTATCAGCAAAAGTTTTTTTCAAAGTGAACTACTCCTTTAAAATTCCCAGAAGACGCTGCGAGCAGTCAACGTACGGAAGCCTGTAAGCTTTAAACTTCTCGTTCTCACTTAAAAGATTCCCGCTGCAAGTTTGAAATACATGACAGCTCATGAAAGGAAACATTTGTCTATCTATTTTGCTTAATTTTAATAAAGTGATAAAGACCTTAAGAAAGCATCTTAAGTATTTTTATTGGCATATTAAGAAGAATCTAACATTGACGAACCATAAACACATGGTAAAGTAAAAATTAAACTCATATGAAAATAATGTCTATAATAATATGAAAGAAATGTTTAATAGGTTGTGACATTTGTTTGTGATGCTATGTTGTATTTATTGTGCTTTGGTCGTTAATCGCTATTTGCTAGATGTTCAGTTCAGCAGCAAGAACACAGAATGCATCTGAGTGAGAATTGAGATTGAGAACACAGATTGATGACTGTGTTCTCGTGTCCTTCCGAATTCGTTCTTTTAAGGTTGCCTGGCAAGACCAGTCTCACCGAGAACGCAAGTCCGTTCTTTGCATTCTTGGAATTGAGAAACAGCCTTAGTCTAACAGGATGAAATCTTACCTTAATGTGGACTCCAAGGGGTGCTAGATTATTCCTTAAGGCATCACAGGCCTTCAGCAAGGGTATTCTGTCTGTCTGTGGATGACTTTTCTGAATTTCACTGCCAGGCTTGGGGTCTTGTGGAGCTTGCACAGAAAGTGCAAATTTACGAACCTCACTCCGAAAATTCACCAACTCCTCCACCACATTATTCAAAACTCCAGAGGAATCATGGCCTTCCTAAGGGACACAGTGTAAAAGCATTGAGATGTATGAGTTCACACTTACATACAGTATAATTAAACAGTGTAAAGGTTGAAATCACAAAATAAAACACAAAGTGTCCCTGCTTGATATAGACTGTAACCACTAATGAACATATTCAGTTTTGATGAGAGAAAAAAATATATACGAGTGCGGATTAGAACCCGGAACCTCTGACACGCTTGGCAAAATATCTCCCACTAGACCACTGAAGAACTCAAACGTAAATTGCGGACTGATGGATTTATTTACGGGTTGAGCAGAGTGGCTGCACAGTTTGACAAGTGGCCGCGGCATGGTACACACATTGCAGATTGCTAATGAATTGTCTTTTTCACACACCTTGTAGAATTGCCAGACTGGTGAAGCCATTTTTACCAGGGCGTAAAAAAAAGTCTTGCGAGTTTTGCGTCATCTGATCGGCTTTTCAATCGGAGCAGTATTTGGCGTGCTGTCCGAGGGGAGGGCCCCGAGCCCAGAATTTGGCCCAAACCCAGAATACTTCTTCAACCCATGATGGGATCTGAATAGTCAAAAGTGAGGAGATGGGGTGGTGGAGGGATGCTGGAAAACTGTCATGGAACAGAGTAGGGCTGGGCGATATGGACGAAGCCAAATATGTCACAAGCAGTTTTATTGAAACCAGCTATTTCAGTGAACAGTTGCAAAATCAAATGAATAAATAATAAACAGGTTTCTTCACCTTAGGGCTGCACGATTATAGCCTCGTGAGACCATCCTGATCTCGCGAGCTTTCAAGGTTTCATTCGCAGATCAGTCTGGATACTTTCCGTTAAAGAAAATTTGGGAGCAGTTCACCAAACGAACGTCCAATCAGCGTTGGCTTTGAGGCGGGTTGAGGTGTGACGCAACGAGAAGCGCGACAGTTCAGTCTTAAGAACATGGCGGCTTCAGCGGATGAAACTAGCATCAGTGTGGCTATCGAGCAAGTTTTATCGGAATTACAGAGTTATTACGGAATTACAGAGCTAACGAGCCTTTACCTGCAGCAGCAAGAGTAGCCTGGTTTGTGGTTGTGTTTTCGTCGTCGCTCTCATATGCTTCGTTGATCTGATTGGTTGATTTGGCCCGTCTATCACCAACATAGGCCAATCAGCTAACCAGTATTTTCGCCCCTTACCAAAACTACTTCAACGGAAGGTTTCCAGATGGATATGCGGAGCAAATCCATCTGGCGGAGTCAGGTTAGCACGATTATGACAAAAATTCTAATTGCCCATTATTCCCTTCGAATTGTAATTGCAATTTATTAATTATGATTATCAAAGTTTATATATATATATATATATATATATATATATATATATATATATATATATATATATATATATATAGGCAAATTATAACACGTTTACACAAAATTTGTTAACACACACAAGTAGCTTACTTTTCCCCTTTATTTAAAGGAGAACTCCGGGCAATTTTTGAGTTAATCTTGATCGTTAGACCTTTGTGAGTACTGTCTATAGAAAAAAAAACGAACTAAATTGGTGCTTGCGACGCGGAGCTGCGACCGCGAATGCCCAGAGCTCCCCCTCAGCTAAAACGGGAGCTCTGGGGGCATAACATAAAGAGTGTATTTTATGCCTCTTAACAGACACAAAATGCGATTAAAATGCCTGTCCAACATGAACAGGGGCCTTACCTGTGAACAAGATGCGTTTAGCAACTTCGCCATGGTTTAAATTCACCTAAATAGTGTTTTAGACGGCAAGCTGCAGTCTCGCACTGAAGTCTCGCTCCTCCCACCTAGACTCGCGTGGGATCTCAGTTGTAGCAGGGACTATGAACAGGGAAAGGTAAATAGTGTCCAGGTGGGAGGAGCGAGACTTCAGCGCGAGACTGCAGCTTGCCGTCTAAAACACTATTTAGGTGAATTTAAACCATGGCGAAGTTGCTAAACGCATCTTGTTCACAGGTACTGCCAGGGGGATAAATGACCGAAAACAGAACCTTATGCATCACCGGCCAAACTGGCTAGTAAATTTTTATTAACACCCGCCAAAACTAATTTTTACCCGCATGTGGCGGGTTGGCGGGTTGGCGGGTGTTAATTTAGAACCCTGGTTGCAATGATTTAATTTTTATAAAGAAAAAGGACGTTAAAGTCTACAAGGAAGAAAATCATTTATGTGAATATATTGGCTGAGATGACGGTGGTTTTTGGAAATAATGTTGATAATAATGCAAGTTATCAAAGAAATATGAGGCATCTACTAGAACACAACAAATTTGATCTCTCACCTTTTCATCCAGTAGATCAACTCCAAAAACACCCATGATTTCCCTGACATAGGACAGCATGGCTCCAAATACAACAGGACTTCTAGGCCCATGAACCTTCCAAACACCAAAAATACCATTAGAAAAAAAATGTCTTTGACTGGTAAATATAAATTAAGGTTTAAAATTTTGTATTTTGTAATGAGGATATAAAGAATGTGAGGCCTCAGTGACCTACCCTATGATGTTACCTTAGTAACAGGCTGAAGCTGACAGTTGCCATAGTGAATGAGGCTCATGATTGCATCCACAGCTTTTGGGGTGTCAAAATCATCAGCAAGTACTTTCCCAACACTGGTCTGTGTAGCAGACAACCTTAACCAAACAAAGACAGTAAAGACAAAAAGGAGTAGGAGACCAAGGCTTTTTCATCATCAGCTTTTTCACCTAGTCCATTTTATCGTTCATCAACTGGAAAAAAATTGTTCCGAATGTGATTCCAATGATATTGTTTCTCAATGCCTTTATAGTTTGGACTCTGCTATTCTTTTACATTGATAATGATTTTTAGAACTATATATTTGTTGTTATAGTTAAAATCATAGGTGTGAACGGTCCTTAACACTTGCAACCATAGTGACAGCATCTGAAGTAACTATCATAGATGGTTAGAACACAAGGATTTGGACCACATCCAAAACACAAAACTGATTGAAGCAATGACTGGATATAAAACCATTTCATGACACAGCTCATATATTCACACATGAAAAGACAGAAAACACACAGGAGAAGTGCGTGAACCTGGCCTTATTCGCGTCATTCTACTGTTTAAAATGTATATCAGAGTATGTCTTTACCTCTCCAGAGAAGTCCCTCCTCTATAGGCTGGCACTGTAAATGGCCCTGCATGTAGGCCTGTGCATTGTGGCAGAAGGCAGAGATGGTGGACAAGGAAGATCTGGCTTCATTCATGCTAGCATCACTATAGTCAATTGCTGGAAAGGTTCAAAGATACACAGAAAAATGTATAGTAAATGTAGAATATCTGTCTCTTTGTAGGAGTATATATTTCAGGAGTCCCTTTCAGCATGTAACATACCTGATCTGTATTTGGTCAGAAGGCAAAAAAGTCGAAACTCATTAGCAGTGTAAGATGCCAGAAAATCCTAGATTATAAAGAGTTAGATTTAAAAGATGCTATTGTCCATTAAAGGGATAGTTCACCCAAAAATGAAAATTCTGTCAGTAATTACTCACCCTCATTTCGTTCCAACCCCGTAAGACTTTCGTTCATCTTCGGAACACAAATTAAGATATTTGTGATTTAATCTGAGAGCTGGATCACTTCTCCATAGGCTTTTAAGGGATTGAAACTTGACAGCCCCGAAAAGTTATTAAAGAAATCGTTAAAAGAGTCCAAGTGACTACAGTGCTCAATTTTAAGTTTATAAAATGACGAGAATACTTTTTGCGTGCAAAAAAACACAAAAATAACGACTTTATTCAACCTCTTTATCTCTTCTCTTCCATGTCTTTCTCCTAAGCTGTTGACTTAGTGTAACAGTGCAGCGCTTCTGTGTTATACGTCACACGTAGGCTCACTATTGGCCGACGCTGGTCATGTGTGTGACGTTCAACCAGAAGCGTTGCACAATAACACTACGTGAAATCTCCAGGCCCAAAGAGAATACTTGAATAAAGTGGCTATTTTTGTTTGTTTTTTTTGTGCTCAAAAAAGGTATTCTTGTAGCTCGATAAACTTAAGATCTAGCCACTGTAGTCACTTGGACTCTTTTAACGATTTCTTTAATAACTTTTCGGGGCTGTCAAGTTTCAATCCTTTAGAAGCCTATGGAGGAGTGATCCAGCTCTCAGTTAATATTTATTTGGGTTCCGAAGGTGAACGAAAGTCTTACGGGGTTGGAACGACATGAGGGTGAGTAATTACTGACAGAATTTTCATTTTTGGGTGAACTATCCCTTTAAACACGTACAGAACACTTACTTTTACAATTAAATTTTGTATCATTTGTTACCTTTATAGTTATATAATTCTTCAAGGATTTTGACATCTTCTCTACACTTCCTTTCAAATGAAGGTGTCCTTAAAAACAAAGTTTTCACTAAATATCAGCTAAATATTCACAGATCCTACGCTACAAAATATAGTATGCTCATTAAAATATTACTACCCACTACTACTTCTTAACCAGAACACTGAGGGCATTACCTGAGTGCAGGAAGTAGTTTCCCATTGTTCACATTGATGATACGCCTCAGACTGGGCAATCTCATTCTCATGATGTGGGAAGGCAAGGTCAATCCCTCCGGAGTGGATGTCCAACTGACTTCCAAACACTGAGCTACAGACAAGAAAAGCAACAACATTTTTTTTTACAGGAGTTTTACAAAAAAAATGTTTACTATTTCATGTGAAAAAATGTTTTTGTAATTCTGCTAAAACTCCATCCATTCCTAGAGAATCAACCATTCAGAAAGAGGCTTGTCACTTTTTTCTGGTTATATTATTCTAAAAATAAGCATAATTTTGTAGTTATAAACAATGTTTGTATTTGACCTTCCTCAGATTTTATATTTGTAAAAGTAAAAAATTCTAGCTACTCCTCAACTGAAAACTTTAATTCTCTTAAATCCAAATGAAATGGAAGTAATGACAGATCTTTTCTTATCTATTGTGAGGTATACAATTATTCACCAAAAGGATTCAACCTGCAAATCAGGTTTATTGGCAAAATGTACAGACTTTCAGCTATTTGTAATGAATAAATCAAACAAAAGTAATTTAAATAGCTCAACACAACAAATGTTTCAAGTGGTTTCCCCAAATTCAACTGAAAATGCAACTTTTAATGACTCAAAATTATTTAACCCCTTCATTGCAAATATATGTAGTACTTAGTAGTAGGGGTGTCACGATTCTCCAAATCCTCGATTCGATTACATTTTCGATTCTAAGGTCACGGTTCGATTCGATTCTCGATTTTTACTTTTATTTTTTTAAGCACAGTTTGCGATGCCATTTTTAGACTAGACTTTTATTTAATATAATATATGACCTTTGTTCGCAATGTACCACACTACATTGTCAAATTTAAAACATTCATTAACAAAATAATGTTACAATAATAACTTATATCTTCAGTCAATTAGAAACTTAAGCAAAATAACCTGCCATGCAGTTTCTCTTTTGTAACTGTTGTCTTATTCACAGATGACATTCAAGTTCACAACAAAACAAACATGGTTTAACAGATACATCTATGTTTTCCTTGCTTTACCTCGGTCTTAAAGTACAAACATGACTGTGAAAAATATGAGTATTTAATGTAGAATTTAATTAAATGCATTTATGATGAAATTACAACATTTTTATGTCATGTTCATTTTGACCACGAACTGTGCGCTGTCACTTTAACTCGGCGTGTGCAGCACAGCAAAAATAGACTCGGTGCGGAAATGAACGACACTTGTCTCATTCGTAGAGGTGGAGAATCAAGTTATTTGTGACATGCTAGATTTATTGTATAAAGATTTATACTGTTCTGAGTCTGCTGTTTTTGTCAATTTAAAGTTTTAATTTAAAAAGTGGAAGAATGGTACACGCACTGACGCACATACAGTAGCAGAGCTTGCAAACTGTGGCTTTTTTGAAGCGCGAAGTTTGAACGCGAATGTGAACGTTGTCAACATAACTCACTGAAAATCACAAATACTCCCACTGTCCCACACCGGCGACTTTAGTGAAAGAGGAGGTCAGAAGTCCTGTCGATGGGTCTCCTGCATCTGCAGTAGCCATGCTATCTTTTGACTGGCTGTTCTCGCAGCACTTCAACACGCGTGTTTTTTTCCGCTTTGCAAACCGACTGGACGTGACATGGGGGCATGGCAGTATCGACGATTCCATTTTTGAATTCGATGATCGAGATTGTGACTTAATTTCGATCGATTTCGATTTAAAATCGAAATCGTGACACCCCTACTTAGTAGAACACCCATTTGCTGTTATGAACTGCTGCAAACAAGATGTATGACCAGACACCAGCTTCTGGCAGTGTTTCTGAAGAATCTTAGCCCATTCCTCATGAGCAATGGCCTCCAGTTCAGTAATATTCTTAGGTTTGCGTGCTGTAACCGTCTTCTTCAAATCCCACCAGAGATTGTTGATGGGGTTCAAGTCAGGTGACTGTGATGCCACTGTAGAATCTTCCAGGAATTCTTCTGCAACCAAGCCTTGGTGGAATTTGAGGTATGCTTGGGATCATTGTCCTGTTGGAAGGTCCAATGACGCCCAAGCTTCAGCTTCCTCACTGACGGCATGATGGCAGATTTCCTGATACTTCAATGAATCCATCTTGCCTTCCACACACTGGAAGTTTCCTGTGCGAGAGGATGCAAAACAGCCACAGAGCATCACCGAGCCACCACTATGCTTAACTTTTGGCCATTGGCTTTTGGGTTGCTTAGTTGGGGACATTAAATTTAACATTTAATTTAATATTCAACAATATTGATCTGCCTGCATTGACACCATTATATGAGAACTGAACTGAGCTGGACGATGACATCACGGTTTTCTCCAGAGTGGCATATATAAATTAGCCTGGTAATACCAGACTCTGCTACTTCACTTTGCTTCGTAGACAGAGTCTGGAATGGCATAATAGAGAAGTGTTTTCTCTCTCGCTAGGGGGCGATTTCTGAAGTTTAAAATCATTGGTTACCCGTAAGCCAATCAGATAAGTTTATTTATGACGTATGTTATGCGCCGACACAGCCGCATCGAAGCACAGACATCATGCATCGAACTCAAATCTATGATCGAACTTCCACTGTAAACCTGCTGTAAACACTTGATGATGCGACCAAAATACCGGAGTGAACATGGCTGTAAACGACTTTTGCAGATTATGCAAGTTAATCTACACATCCACGGTACAATCAGGGCCTCTAAACTGATATTTGATAGTAGAGAGAAACAAAAAAATATTTGCAGCCAACTGTCAAAGTTAGGATCAGTTCTGTTAAACACAGCTGTTTGTTCATCTCGAGTCTGTCGGAAATGCTGCAACTTAATTGCAAGATTACAGCATGACATGGCAATATTTAAGACCTGGAAAAGAAAGGAGACACTGACCTGTCAAAAGGCTCCCCAGTTTCTCGCTGACGATCAGTAATAGTTGATAAATTAAACTTTTCCCAAAGGGAGTAGGGCCACAACATCACCTCCATTCAAAATGTTTAATACACACTCTTCTTGTTCGTGGCTTCAGTTTGCTAATGGAGGGAATATTCTCCACAACAGAGCGAATTGCATCCGCGTCTTCATATCCGCGGTTGTTTTCGATTTCTCTGACCTAATCTTAAACTCGCCGCTTAGCGACTACGTCACGGCTTTCAGCCCGCCCTCTGTTCGTTGATTGGCCCGGCTGTTTTCAGGCCGGAGGAAAACGGATAGATAGGCCCCCGTCTCAGACTGAGTACAGAAGCGAAATGAAATTGAGCGGAAGTACGAAGTCTGACGTAGTCAGGCTATATATAAATGAACTAAATTAATAACTTTTTTACAACAAAAATGAAACATCACTGAACTTACTTAAGCTGGACTGTGACGCCATTATCTTCTGGAAGCAAACTTTGTTGCATTATTTTCCTGTTATCTCTGTAAAGCTGCTTTGAAACAATCCGTATTGTAAAAAACGCTATATTAATAAATGTGACTTGACTTGACTTCTTTTTAGCATATGCTTCATTATTCTTCCTCCAGACATATCACTGATCTATAGGGCCGATAAGATCCAGTTTTGTTTCATCGCTCCACAGAACAGAATCCCAAAACTTCTGTGGCGTAATTAAATTATTTTGAGCAAATTGGAGCCGACTTTTCTTGTGCTTTTGATTCAGTAGTGGTGTACATTCACCATTTACTGTGCAAGCTGAACATTTAGTGTCTTCGCTATCTTTTTGTATCTTGTTCCTTGTTTGTGAAAGGTGATATCTTCGCTTAACTTTTTGAACCATTCTTTTGACTTAGCCATATTCCTAACATGCAGTTAAAACGTGACACTCAACAAACCTAGCCAGTTCAGATAGTTCACGTGCAAGCTCAAGCACAATGAAGCCCTCAATTAGTTGCATCAGGTGTGCTTGAGACAACACCTGTTTTGCAGATTTGTGTTGTTGTGAGTGATTTTATTCATGCCAGTGGGTTGAATAATATTGAGACTGCAGAAGTCATTAAAAGTTGCATTTTCAGTTGAATTTGAGGAAACCACTTGAACATTTGTTTGTGTTGAGCGGTTTCAATTACTTTTGTTTGATTTGTTCATTGCAAACAGCTGAAAGTCTGTAGATTTAGCCAATAGATTTACAATGGGTGTTGAATAATTTTGATTACAACTGTATCTGGATGTAACAGATTGTCAAAAAGGAAATATATATATATATATATATATATATATATATATATATATATAAAATTAATTTAGCCCTCTATGGAATTGTGAAATCACAGCTAGAAAATAGAATTATGACTTTATATTTCAAATTTAAATTTAAGACTAAAATCATTTTCCAAAATTAGTTTTCTACATCTGACCTTTGACCTTTTTTTTAGGGTATACTTAAAGGGATACTCCACTTTTTTGGAAATAGGCTAATTTTACAACTCCCCCAGAGTTAAACAGTTGAGTTTGACCGTTTTCGAATCCATTCAGACGATTTTCTGATATTTAGAAGAATATCAGTAAGCAGACAGTTTCTGGTCTCATTGACTCCCATAGTATATATTTTTTCCTACTATGGAATTCAATGAGACCAGAAACTGTCTGGTTACTGATATTTTTCTAAATATCAGAAAATCGTCTGAATGGATTCGAAAACGGTAAAACTCAACTGTTTAACTCTGGGGGAGTTGTAAAATGAGCCTATTTCCAAAAAAAGTGGAGTATCCCTTTAATAATACTACATATAAGGGTAAATTATTTTTTACAAAAAATTGCAAATTGTTTGAAACTTTACACACTACATGAAAAGTAGTGAAAAGGTCTTAAGCCCTATTCGCACGGGATAAGTATTACCTGGTGATTTCTAGTAATTTGTAATAATTGCGGAGGTTGTCTGCGAATCGGCCATGTCTGTAATTTGTAAAGTAAAAATTCCTCCGCAAATTACCTACTATATTTGCGCCTTTTTATCCATCTTTCACGAGGAATGGAGGCTGGTTTGGAGTGTTTTGATAGTATTTTGGGTGCTGGGTCATATCGCTATACACAACTACACAATTTGCAGAAAGTGAAAGCTGAAAATCATCAGAAGAGCAAAAACAAAAGGAATGATTAGATGGAGATGAATGACATGTATGCGGTAAGGAACTTTATTCGGTTTATGTCATAATATATCATACAGCTAGACCTACAACGAAAAGAAATTTCCAAGCAATAGCCTATTGATGTCATATCCGGGAGATAAGTCAGTAAATTTGAGTAAAATCACAGGCTTCGATTATCCCGTGCGAATGCACATGAAATTCAGATGTGGCGGGGTAATTTCTAAATCACACGAGGTCCCCAGATAGTACTAATCCCGTGCGAATATGGCTTTAGCATTTAAAAAAAAAACAAAAAAAAAAACGTTTTATTAACATTCCATTTTATCTTGTGCTAATATATTATGTTTTGAACTCTCATGTGAAACTGTCAAAAACTTGACACAAATTTAACTTGACGCTGCCTGGAAAGTAGTGAAACCATGTCTTAGTGTTTCAAAAAGCATTAAAAACATTGATTCTTTCTTGGAATTCCAAATCAATGATTATAGTATAAGTGAAAAACAACAAGACTCTTTTTCAGTGTAGCTCACACTTTCCAGACGTAACTCGATTTTGACCTGTTTAGTCATCATTTTTGGAGCATCCCTGCTTGTCAGTGTAGTGATAGGCACTGGCATTTTTCCTGACCTATGGTTGTAGTATGGATCACATCTTTCAAAATTGGCATAGGATAATGTACCAAAATGCCTGACTTCCACAAAAATGTATGACTTATATTCTTCCTCTCTATCATCAGAGACCTACTGAACTGACTGAACTTATAATGGAGTAAACCTCCATTATGTTGTGAACAAGCTACTACCTAAGACTAAATGTACAATTGGCATCCATTCGTAATAATCAGACACATCAAATCAGTGCAAAACAAATATCAATATCACGTTTGGAATAAGAAGTCAATTGGTTAAGGCACCCACCCACTACAAGATAATCGGGGGCCAATTTTGGGCCCAATTCTCCCCTTCCTACAATCCTAGTTAGGGCTGGGTAAAAATATCGATTCATCAATGCATTGCAATTATTTGTTTCTCAATTCAATATCGATTCATCAAATCCTATGAATCGATTCAGCCCACCGCCCAGTGGCGGCGCTGTGGGCAACACTCATCAGAGCGCGCGCTGACACGGAGTAAAGACTTGTTTATACTCGACGCGTCCGTTTCTTTTACTGTCTATAATCCGCACGTGAGCGAAGGTGCGCGCGGCAAAACAATGGAAAGAATCAAGTATTGTTCCTATATGTAAACCAGGTAAGGATCCGAGTCTGCCAGAAAGTTATAGACCGATTGCTTTAACTTCACATGTAGGGAAAATTATGGAAAAGATGATAAATGAAAGATTAAAGTATTATTTGGAGACAAAGGAATTGATAAAAGATTACCAGAGTGGGTTTAGAAAGGGGCGAAGCACAATAGATCCGGCTATATGTTTAGAGAGCGAAATTAGAAAAGCGCAAATTAATAAAGAAAGTATATTATCTGTATTTTTTGACGTTGAGAAGGCGTACGATATGTTGTGGAAACAAGGACTTATGATTAAGAGTTATCAATTAGGAATAAGAGGGAGAATGTATAGTTGGATAAAAAACTTTTTAACTGATAGGTGGATCGCAGTAAGAGTGGGGACAGAATTGAGTACGAAGTATTTAGTGGAAAATGGAACTCCTCAAGGGAGTATAGTTAGTCCAGTTTTGTTTTCAATTATGATAAATGAAGTGTTTAGTAGAGTTGATAGATCTATAAGTGTTGCTTTATTTGCAGATGACGGTGTTATGTGGAAAAAGGGAAGAAATATAGAGTATATAGTGAGGAAGATGCAAGAGGCAATTGGGAAGGTTGAGAGTTGGGGAATGGAATGGGGTTTCAGGTTTTCAGTGGCAAAGACCAAAGTAATCTGTTTTTCTCAAAGGAAAAAGCAAGAACAGATTCAACTTAAACTATGACAAAAATCTAGAGAGAGTGGAATGTTTTAAATATCTCGGGATGTGGTTTGACAAAAAACTTAACTGGAAAATACATATTGAGAAAGTTGTTGAAAAATGTAAAAGAATATTGAACGTAGTAAGATGTCTGAGAGGTAGAGAGTGGGGAGCAAGTAGGACCTCATTGAAAGTAGTTTATATTGGATTAATTAGGGCAGTTATAGATTATGGATGTACAGTTTATCAGTCTGCTTCAAGAACTTTACTTAAAAAGTTGGATGTTATTCAAAGTCAGACGTTGAGACTCTGTTGTGGTGCTTTTAAAACAACCCCAGTAGCGGCATTACAAGTAGAAATGAATGAGATGCCATTGGAGATTAGAAGAAGTCAGATAGCATTAACGTACTGGGCAAATTTAAAAGGGCATAAGGAAAGTCACCCGACTCAGAAGGTGTTACAACCATGTCAAGAAAGGGAAAGACGGCAGATTAAGAGTTTTGGTTGGATAATAAGGGAAGCAGTCGATGAGATAGGGATAGGAGATATAGCGATATGTCCAACTGTGCCATTATCTAATGTTCCACCTTGGCTATTAGGGGAGTTAGAGGTGGATTTGCACCTTTTAGAGTGGAAAAAAGAGAATAGTATTGATAGGAGTCAGGTTAGTAGATATATAGAGGATAATTATTCTATGTTTATTAAGATATATACAGATGCATCAAAAACAGAAGAAAATAGAGTAGGAGCTGCGTTCATTATACCAGAAGTGAATGTTATGTTAAATAAGAGAGTAAATGATAAAATGTCAGTGTATACAGGAGAAATGCTGGCCATTCTCTTAGCTCTTGAGTGGGTTGAAAATAGTAGGTCAAGGGAAGTGTTAATAGGGTCAGATTCTAGTAGCGCGTTAACCAGTATTAAGAACATGAAATCAGAAGCAAGACAGGATATTTTGTTGGAAATAGCCCAAGCTGTGTATAGAATTAAGAGAGTTGGAGTAGTAGTTAAATTCATCTGGATTCCAGCCCATATAGGAGTAGAAGGAAATGAATTAGCAGATAAATATGCCAAAAATGCAACCAAAAAAACAGAGATAGATATGGTAATAAGTTATAGTAAGGCGGAAGTAAAAAGCATAATCAAAGAAGGAATGAGAAAGAAGTGGCAAGAGGAGTGGAATAAAGAAACAAAAGCAAGAATGTATTACAGTATTCAGAAGAGGGTAGGAGGTATGAGAGAAAATAATAGGAATAAAAGGGAAGAGGACATTATTTCAAGAATGAGATTCGGGCATACTGGTTTGAATAGTACGCTTAAATTAATAGGGAAACATGAAACTGGGATGTGTGAGGTCTGTAATATTAACGAAACAGTAGAACATGTTATTATAAATTGTCATAAGTATAAGGAGGAAAGGATGAGGCTGAAAAACTGGTTTAGAAAGGAAAAAAATAGATTTGAAATGAAGGAACTGTTACAAATGAATTCAGGACATGTAGGGTATAGAGCGATATTTGTGTTTTTGAGTAAAACAGGGCTTAGTAGAAGGATATGAGTTTAGTAAGCTTAGAAAATTGTATTTAATAATAATGATAATGTATAAAGGTTAATAATGTTATTAGATATTTATGGAGTTATTTATTGGTTTTATTATGGATGTATGTAGTTATTTATATATTTATTTTAAGGGAAGTGAGGAAAGGCTATTGTGATCCACACTCCATATCAGAAGGTGGCGGTAATGCACACTTAAAAGTTGTTTGCCAACCGCCATTAAAAGACATAAGAAGAAGAAGAAGAAGGTGCGCGCGGCAAAAATGACGCGTTTGGTGTGCAAGACCTCATTTCGCTGAGTAGCCCCAGAGTGCAGTCTGGACGATGGGGCGGGGCGACACTTTTAGGTGGGGCGACACGTGTCGCTCCGCCCACCCTCAATTTGATTGGTTTATAATACCGCAATCTTATTGGTGTGTAGACGATTCAAGTCTGAGCATGCGCATTCTTTTATGTACGAATGGTACGAGTTTATGAATGATCTACGATGCTGTTTGGCCATATATATTAAGTGATAAATAACCATTGCGATTTCAGTAACGATCAATTGGATAATGTTTTGATGAACTTACGAATCAAGTTAGATGAAGTTACTGTCAAAATGTATTTGTATAGCGCTAAATTCACTTCGTTTCAAAGCAGCTTTACAAAAAGTCTTATTGTAAGCGAGCAGGTGTATGGATGGCGTCGGCGATATCACAAAATATGTTGCTGATAAATGACAGACTGTTTGAGTGCTATACTGTATTAATTTGCCCTGCAGAAGTCAGTGCCACTTTTGGTGGATAATCAGCATGACTGAAATTACTGGCATATGATATGCCGCATATCAAAGGAGAGATAGTTTCTTTATAGGCTGATTTAGACAAAAATTTTCCGCATGTCATGCAGGGCTCCGTAATTTTACATCATTCGTTTGCTTCTTCGTTTTTTCATTAGGATCCGTGAATAAACACAAACTCGGGATTTTACACAAATGATGATAATTCCCTGTATTTCAGTAACATCGGATACATTTATTTTATTTTAAAGCAAAACCACGGTGACAAATAAGAGAATAATAGGCTACCAAATAGCACAAGCCCTGGCCATTGGGTTTTGTGCGTACAATGGAAATAAAATCCGTGCAGCGCTGCAATGTTTTTTTTTTTTTTTTTTACTAAAACATGTTATTAGGTCGATCTATAGCAAATATTATAATGTGCTCAAGAGCGTATAACTATAAGCAATGGGCCTAGTACATGTTCATATCACTTCTCTGCTGGGTATTTTATTTATTTTATTATATTATAATTGCACAGATTTACAGCAGTGGGGTTTTTATGGTTATTGTAGCTATGTGAGAGTAATATTTAAAACCATTTTTATCCCGTAGCCTACTATACGATGATTAAAACATGAACACGCAATGATGGTGGTACATAAACAATTCGATTTTTAATATCTGATGTCAGCCAGATAGACAGTCGTATGCCTTTACGTTAACCGGTTGACACTTATTAGAAAACATGAATCTTTAAAAACTATAACATACAGAACCAATAGGCCCTCGTATTTTATGAACAGGTAAACAACCAGGAAACATGTTTGCCATTAAAAATTTTATTTACACTTTGTACCAAATAATGCAAGCATCGGACAACAAATGTCGTTTAAAATGACAACAAAAAATGGTTGTGCTTTAGAATTTAAAATCAGCTGCTTACATTCTTCTTACAGTGAATAATCATAATTTGCGTAAAATCCAGAGTTTGTGCTGATCCACCGATCCTGATAGAAATATGAAGAAGCCAGTGAATGACGTGCTAATGTAAGACATCTCCCTGAAGTACAGGTGCCGTCACCAAGCGTTCGTTTTTAAACAATAACTTCATCTATTCTGTGCCTTAAGTATAATAAAGTATAAGCCAATAGATCATAACAAAAATACCATGGCAAACCGATAATAAGATACGATTAAAGTTAGCATTTTATATTTCTTTAGGGCCAAATCATTAACAAAATCGTACATAAAAGAATGCGCATGCTCAGACTTGAATCATCTACACCAATAAGATTGCGGTATTATAAACCAATTAAATTGGGGGTGGGCGGAGCGACACGTGTCGCCCCGCCTAAAAGTGCCGCCCCGCCCCATCGTCCAGACTGCACTCTGGGGTACTACATTCGCTTGGCTGTGTGCAAGGCTTTTTTTGTAACAGCGCGCGCGGCACCGCATCCGAGGATGAACGACTTCTGACAAGCCGAATCTGTCCGAGTATGTATGACACCGCACCGGCACGCAGTTTGCGAGTCTAAATTGCAATTCATTGCAAAGATTTTTTTGTTAAGGATTTGTTTACTGTGTGTGATTCATTTAATGGAAAGCACATTCACTTCTAGTCGTCTTGTTGTTCATTTTAAATAAACGTAGAGCAAGTAGCTAATCAGTGTCTGCTCGTTTATTCAAACTAAGTTGTCCTATATAGCTAACAGACGAAGGTCGCAACGTCCCCAAAAACTGCATGTGCACTAGTTTGATAACAAATGCTTCAGAGTTAAAATGTTATATATATTGTACTAAAATGTTATGAGTTATATGATGGAAATGTCGGTAATGTATCCTACATAGGTACAGTAAATAAGCCTAAGGTTCTCTGATCAGCTGTTCAGTGTTATTTATTGTGTTGACAAAGTAAGTTAGCACTTTGTAATGTTATAATATCTATGGTTGCACTTTGTTTTATGAGTATGCACATTTTGTGCTTCTGTTTACATTTATTTTATAACTTGAATGTTTAGGAAGAAAAATATACTTTCTACTAACAGTTAAATGCACTTTAGATTAGAGATGTTAATAAATCACCTGTTTGTTACAGTTGTGGTTTGTATTCAACACATGTACAATATTGTACAGTTTGTTCTGCTAAATAAACCATGACAGGAAACATGCTTGGGTCAATTTGTTCTTAAACATTGGTAATACTGCACACATTATTTAAAAATATACCCAGGTACTTAATTACTTGTGTATTTACTTATTATTGAATCGATATCGAAGCTAATAAGTCAATATCGAATCGAAATCGAATCGAAGCCTCAAGAATCGAAATCGAATCGAATTGTGAAATTCCTAACAATACCCAGCCCTAATCCTAGTTAAAGGGTTAGTTCACCCAAAAATGAAAATTCATATGAAAATTCAATTCATATGCTGCAAATAAACTGCATCCGACTGTTTTCCCTGACGTCTGGATCGTTCGGCAGCGTATTCAAAGACTCAAACAGGAGACATCGCAGTCATCTTGTAAACAGACCCACTCGCTGCACGACCACGCATGCGATAATGCGAAAGGAGGCGTAGTTGTCTTGCGCTGGAGGCGGTCATATGCAAACGACTGGTACGTCACTTCGCACCGTGACGTCACTTCATACCATGGATCTAGAACGAGCTGTATTTAGAGCTTGATTAAATAAATGCTTCGTTTACATTGGGAAGGACGTCTTAAGCTATGAAACTTGCAGGAAGTTTTAATAGTACATAGATCTCTTATATACCAAAAGATCAAGGCAAATTTGGTTTCTCATGTCATGACCCCTATAATAACTTTTCGGGGCTGTCAGGTTTCAATCCCTTAGAAGCCTATGGAGGAGTGGTCCAGCTCTCAGATTTAAATCACAAATATCTTAATTTGTGTTCCGAAGATGAACGAAAGTCTTACGGGGATGGAACGACATGAGGGTGAGTAAGTACTGACAGAATTTTCATTTTTGGGTGAACTAACCCTTTAAGTCCCGTTTTTATTGATGGTTCTACAGATTATCAGACTTTCACGTTTATGTGATGTGTGTTAAAAGTGATTGATACATTTACTGTAAAAAGGATTCCAAACACTATTATCACCATTTCTTCTTGCCCGTCGTCCGCCATGTTTGTTTACTCTAAAGTCACGTTTAACGGCGAGAGATTTTGCGAGATTTCCTGTGTCAGGATAGTCAGGACTCTGGTTTTGTTTGTGAATGAAATCTGTTAGTAAGTGGTGTGCTGTTTTGGTCACATTCCACACACGATAGGAACAAAATGTATGATTTTTTTTATCGTCATGTTTGTGACATTTTGAAAATCTGTTACATTTTTAAAATATTTGGGCCAGCCTTAACTGTACGTACACCGCCGCCGACTTGAGCTGCAAAGAAGCTCTGGCCGCCCTGTCAAGGACGCTTGTCAACAATTATGGGGAAGCTTGTTGACGCTTTGGCCGCTCTGACGTAGCAGCATTCTATGTTCGAGACTAGAGAAGTGTCACAACATGAAATGTAAACAGAAAAAAACAAGCAATACATTGACACTAGAAACCTTTTATAATGACAGAATTTTTATAACCGTTTTGGTCACATTTGGTCGAAAAATAAAATAATAATTAGCTATTATCATTATTATTTGCATCTAGTGCAATTGGTCAAATCGGTGTTACCGTGAGCAAATGCATTGCAATCCCGCTTAAAATGAGCGTTCATAAATATTTCCAATAAAACTTGTGCTCATCCTCAAATGTGTATCACTGGATCATTATGGATCATCATGAAGTTGTTGTGTTTGGTGCTGCTGTATTGTATTTGCGGAGAAGACGTCGGACTCGGAGATAGGAAAGCAAGTACTTTACATCATATGTTTCTCCGGAATCAGCCAGCGCGAAGGACATCTATATTCCGATTGGTTGCTGCTGTTTTGCTGCTGAACCGTGTCATAGCTCATTACCATAAAGTTGAGCTACTTTCAACTTTCTGATTGACACTCTGGTCCCTCAAAACCATACCTGTCAAGTATCCCGTTTTGGCCGGGAAAGTCCCGTATTTTACCCTTCTTTCCCGCCGTCCTCCCGTATTAGTATTTTCCCGTAAATCTCCCGTATTTTAACCTGCGTTATTAAAAAATAATAATAATAGTAAAAAAAAAAAAACATTCCCAATCTGAGCTCTGTCATCTGTCTGTCACTAGCCTCGCGATACTAGAGGTACTGTAGGTGACAGTTGTCGCGAGGTTAGTGTGTGAGGTCAGATGATGAGTGACAACGTGGGGAAAAACAGAGACGGATGGTGGATGCTATGACAGAGACGGATACTCCGGCACTCCGGCCAAAAAAACAAAACCCTCATGTAAATACTGCGATCAATGGGACAGCGAATTTACTTTTCTGAAGAGGAGCAGGGTGGGGGACAGTCACGCGTTTTGTAAGTTTTGTAACAGCGACTTTAGCATGGTACGGAAGATTGTTAAAGAGAATAGGATGACGTTAGATAACAGAACTGTTTGCTCTACTCTCATGTAAAATTAACCACCCTGGCCCAGCCCACAAATACACTCCTTCCAAAACAGTCTTAAAGGATTAGTTCACTTTTTAAAAAACTTTTGCTGATAATTTACTCGAAAAAATGAACGAATCTTTTTTTCGAGTCATTACGTTCATTCAACAAACAAAATGAACGAAATGACTCGAAAAAAGATTCGTTCATTTTGATGAACGAGTTTGAACAGGAGAGACACGACCGCGCATCACAGAACAGAGCAAGGCATAAAACTTAAAGTTTTTTATTTATTTTAGAAATGACCGATCGTTTCGCAAGATAAGACCCTTATGCATCGTCTGATGTCATTTAAAGCCATTTGAAGCAGCATTGAAACTGTCATTTGGACCTTGAACCGCATGGTACCCAGTGAAGTACATTATATGGAGAAAAATCTTAGAATGTTTTCATCAAAAACCTTAATTTCTTTTCGACTGAAGAAAGAATGACATGGACATCTTGGATGACATGGGGGTGAGTAAATTATCCGCAAAAGTTTTTTAAAAAGTGAACTAATCCTTTAAAGAATGCAAAGTCTGCAACAAATCTGTACAATAACTCACTAAAAGAGTAAAGAAAAGTTATGTGAAATGAAAATAAAAACTGTAAAAGAAAAGCAATATGAAATAAAGAATGTGTGGAATGAAAATAAAATGTAAAGACAAGCAATGTTAAATGAACAGAAAATATGCAAATAAGCCTTTAAATAAATGCTCTACATACCCTTTTGTGTTTTCATTTAGGCTATATCTCCTGTCTTAAAATGTAAGTGATACTGGAGCTTGGTTGGGGTGGTGGGACTGCACGCGGTGGGCGCCAGAAAATTTCCCTTATTTTCAAATCCAAAACTTGACAGGTATGCTCAAAACGCGACACCAATGGATTTGACGCTCCTTGCAGCTGAGAGAAGCCAGCTTCCATTGAAAATGACTGACTTCTGGTAACTTTGGAAGCTCAAGTCAGTGGCGGTGTGTACGTACAGTAAGGCAGAGCATTTACCTTGCAATTGTAGAACATTCAATGTGCCACCCAGGTCTCCCTTGTCCCCAAGATGAAACCCAGTGAGGTTCATGTGGTTTGGATGATTTCCACAGAGCAAAGTCCCTTGGATCCCTTTTATCCTGAAGCCCTAAAATACAAGAAATTATAAAATACTCCATTGGATTTAGGTTATGGTTTCTAGAACATATTAATTATCCCCCCAAAACTTACTTCTCTTATCTACAGACATAACATATATTATCAGTAATATTTGTAAATATTACCAGTAGTTTTGTCAAGCAAGTTAGCTCAATAACACAGAAAAATATTATAGTAAATGTACAATGACAAATCGTGTGTGATTAAAGATTGAGGATACCCACATTTTCTGTTATTAATGAAGACCTCCAAGACAAAAAAAACAGATGTCATAAACTTACCTTGCTCCCCAACAATGCCTCCGAGATTCACAAGCTTGCCATAACGGCTTCCAATGGACTGAGTGTTGAAGTAGACGTTCCCTGGGTCATCAAATCATACTGCATATTCAGTTTCATATTCTTTTCATATTTAGGGGAAAAAAACTTGAAAGACTTGACCTTAAATTGCCAACAACAAATAGAGAGAAGCACCTTGATTTGTGACATAGGCATGGCCATTTCTGATAATGCGCTCTATGAAAGCTACAATCTGGGGAATGTTGTCAGTCACCCTCATGTATACAGCTGGAGGAAGAACCTGGTCAAATGAACAAAGATATATGAACAAATACGCATAAATGTTTCAGTCATTTAGTCAAATCACCACAAAAAATAAGTATTTACCCGCAGTGCTTGCATGTCCCTCTTAAACTCTTCCTCATGCATTCTTGCAAGGACGGTGGCTGAAATGTTCTCCTGCAAAAGAAATTAAACCATGTCTACTCTTGTAGGCCTATGTACTGAAAATGGGTGAAAGAGTATACGTTGATACCTCAAGGCTTCTTTGTATGATTTTATCATCAATGTCAGTGATGACCATAACATGGATGACATTGATTCCAAAAAGTCTGGATAAGATCCTTTGCAGAATATCAAATCGGACATATGAGCTGCATACGAGGAAGACAAATAAGAAAATAAAGGAAGCTGACAGAGAAATGTATTTGTCTGCTGATCAAACACCAACCCAGGGTTAGTATATTAAACTAAAACTGTAAATAATAGCATTTTTGATATTTGAAATTAAAAAAATGTTAATGGAAATAAAACATAAAATAACTGAAAATTATTTAATTTCAGCTAGCTGTCAAGGCAACATTTCACACTTTCATTTGTTTTACTTAATGTATCAAAATAATAAAAATAAAACTAAGATTTACTCAAATTGAAATGGAAAATGTTAATAAAAACTATATTAGTACTATATCAATGGTATAAAAATAACCTAGCAAAAACCTAAAAGAAATTATGTTTCAACGTAACTGCAACTACTCAGTAACTAACTAGCTAGCAAGCAGAGAAACTTACCACGCATGGCCGAGATGGGCATGGTCATAAACAGTGGGACCACAGCTATACCTGGAAGGAATTGACAAAATATGTTATAGAAATAAAACTTATATAACATGTAAGAAAATCTCAATTACCGTAATGGACCACTGTGTGCCTTACCAGGAAGCAATTCTTTCTTGAGCCAAAACCAGAGGTTCTTTCTGCTTGGTAAGACTGTTGTAAGTCATTACACCGGTGTCATAGCCCACTGGTTTTATCCACTTTCTCTCCGCCCTGCTGCATATATTACAACTGGGCAGCAATGACGTTTTTGTAATTCCATTATGAATCCCCCACCTGATTCTAAAGCCAGAATTAAGCAGTTTTGCATTTGTAGTAAATGCTAAAGGCAGCCTCATTTTCATTCTACTACATAAATAATAAATATGACTCAAAACATTTGAACCAAGTCCAGGTGGTGGTTAAAATATTGCGACAATGCGATGAAATATAATCTATCTCTAGACATTTAAGCGCGTTTTCCCAAATGGATTGATTACATGGTTTCCCAATTCCGCGATCACTTTCTTTTCAGAGTCAGCACATTGAAAGTTCAGCTTTGTCGGTCCACAACTGGTAAAGATCATTAATCTGTCACACCGACACACGCACCTCTCTCTTTCGGCTGTTTTGCAGTGGGTTCAAAATGGCCGTGCAGTGCGCGCACTGCAAAACCATACCGGGGCAAAGGACATACAGTAACATGAAAAACTATGCAGTTACGGAAAGTCTCGATTCTGGTCTACAAATCCAAAAATTAACAAATCTTCTTCTTCTGTTGTTTAAATGGCGGTTGGCAAACCAACTTTAAGGTGCATTGTCCGCCACCTACTGGATTGGAGTATGGAGCACTACTTGATAGAATCCAGTTTATGGATAGAATACACTTGGCGAGAAAAAAAAATTATGATAAATAAATTATATCTTTCTTACCAGTTCTGTGTCATTTACATTTTTTTAAAATTGTTTGTGTATTTTATAATTTGTTCCTTCTAATAATTCCTTAAGTGTATACTTTCTTACACCCCTATCCTTTAAAGACTGAATTAATTCAAGCCTTTCTCTACTGTATGCTACACAATCTAGTAATATATGTTTTACTGTTTCTGGATATCCACATTTATCGCAATTACCACTTTCATGTTTTCCTATTTTATGTAAACTTTGATTCAGTGCTGTATGTCCAATACGCAGTCTTGTCATAATTACATCCTTTTTCCTGTTATTAACGTTTGTTCTTTCCACCCCCACAATACTTTGTATACTATACAGATGTCTTCCTCTTAATTCATTGTCCCATATCCTCTGCCACCTCTTTCACTTCGGTCCCAATCAGCCCCTTAATTTCCGCTTTACTCATCTGTACTCTGATGTTGATCTCAGGATCTTTCAACGCCTCCTTTGCCAATTTATCAGCTTCCTCGTTCCCCTTTACTCCGACATGTGCTGGCACCCACAAAAAACTCACTCTTATGCCTAAGTGTTTTATGTTAAATAACTTCTGCAATACTTCATTTAAAATATCTTGTCTTGTTACAGAAGATCCACTCTCTAAACTTTGCAGAGCTGATTGTGAGTCTGTACATACACACTACTATTAGGCTGCCTTTCTTCTATCCATTGTAAAGCTAATGATGTAGCTATCAGTTCTGTTGTAAAAACAGATATATGATCTGTTACTCTTTTTGAAATCTTAACACTGTAAATTAACAAATTTAGTAACGTTCTCCTTATAAATGCATTCGAGGGATGTACCTGTATTTTTAAGTGGGAGGAGTCCGTGTGACGGAAAAAAAAACACACACACACACACAAAAAAAAAAAACATACACACAAAAAAACACGGTCAGGGGATCTCTGGATAATCCGTTATTCGTTTGTAGTAATAAAACGAAAATACCGTTTTTCTGTTTTTTGTTTCAAAACGAAAAACCAAATACCGTAACCGTTTTTGGTGTCAGAATCAAAAAACGAAAAACCAATTAAAAACGGCCCGTTTTTCGTTTTTGGCAATCATTTTTATCGTTATTCCTTTTTGAACAAAAAATGAAGATAGTCTTTGAACTTCAGTCAATTCGTTTTTCGTTTATAAACCAAAAACGGAAGTCACGTGGTCTATTCCTTTTTTGGAAGCGATACTAACCGGAAACACTTTCAAAATAAAAGTTAGCGAGGTGATTGTAGACTAAAACTGAACTAATATAACGTTTTTTAGTACAACTAAAGTAGCACTGTGTGTGAAAAAAAACACTTTAGTTAACTGAAATAAAAATTAAAAATAATAAAATAATAACTCTGGCTGTTAGGGAGAATTAAACATTTGTAAGACCATTGGTGACCTGTAACTTCAGATTAAGACAAGTGAACTCAGGTAGCAGGTAGCCTATTTATTTATATGTTTCTATTATTTAATTCACAATTTAGTTTTGGAACATATAGCCCTTCTTGCTATGTGGAAGCTCAACCAGCAGAGGTCTTTCTACCCCCTTCTCTACCCCCTTCAAGCACTGCTACCAACAGAAGCTGATCACTGAGTTTGAAGGGTGTGCAGAACTTCACCTGCCTTCCAGCTCCTCTTTATATGGCACTATATTTGCTAAACACTCTCAGCTTCCACCATCTACTGTTACACCTTCTGTGTCAAAACAAAACTCTTCCAAAACAAATCTATAAAGTTGTATTCTTTTTATTTTCCTTTGCATTTTTCTACAGTGTAATACTATAGCCTACTTATTATGCTAGTTAAGTAGATGAAATATTTTTTTATGCAGCTTGTAGTTCTCATAGTTAGGCCTATGTAAACGTGTGTGTGAAACCTAGCATTACTCAGTCTAAAATGATCTCTAGCTCTGGGACTTTCAGATCTTTTGGTGCTTTTTTGGGTTTAATTCTGTTTGATGAACCACCAGGGAAAGGCAGTGCTCTACTCTTGGTACTTGTGTAAAGTAAAATAAAAGTTAAATCATTTAGTTTTTCTCCCTGGTACTCATCTCAGGACCTTCCAGATTTGACCCAATAGAGGCTGTGAGCCTGTCCACTGTGTGCAGGGTTTAAGGACTGATGATAGTATCAAGACTGGCCCATCACCATCACTCTCTCTTCAAATAAATGCTGGACTTGCAGGACAAAGCAGCACACCACTCCGTCCTCCGGCACCAGAAAAGTGCCTTGTCACTTTCAGATATTTACATCATGGTTTATGGTAAGCCACGTCTTTGAATTGGGGCACTACTTTTGTGGAATTGGATATTGAAATAAGTGTGTACTAAGACTAATTGTGACATTGGTTCTACAAGTGCGGCACCCACTAGTAATGCTTCTGTTGGAAATAGTGGGACACAAGTGCCACTAAATGGAGTGTAATGAAAACTGTTAAAAGGAGTGACCAGGGCACAAATTAGTGGTTGATTTTCCTTTATCACCAGCCCAACAAACAATACTACTATTATGTTTATGGTAAAAAATTAACATTCACCCAAACAATTTTTTTTTTGTTGTTGTTGTTGTCACATGTAGTATTCTTTATGCTTTTCGGCCCAAATGGACCCGAATCATTTAAATATATATTTTTTTAAATCATAGCTTCGTCGGAATGGTCTGAAATTTGGTGACTTTGTTGGTACTTGGTATGAACACCCAAAAAAATTGGGGACAGGATTTGAATAATCTTTTTTGTGTGTACAATCTACAAATCGGCCACGATCCAGAAAAAAAGCACACAACAGTGAAGGGGTGAATCTATAAAACATCAAGAGTGCAAAACAGACACACACACACACACTTTTATACACGTAAACACTAATTAATTCAGATTACATATGTGTTTTGCATTTTTTAAATGCTCAGTTTGTCCACCAGATGGCATCCATCTCATTTCAAAAATTGCTTTCATGAGGCCTAGGCTTGACTCTAAAATGAAATACAGCTTTTAAAGAAAATAATTTTTTTTTTGTTTTTTTTAATAATTTTCTATTATATTCAATGGGGGGGAAATGGGTCATAATTGTTGCATAAATATTAATTATAAATCATTTAATTATCTCAAAACACCAAAAAAGAAAAGAAAAAATATTATAAAAAACAAGTAAAAAAAAAAAAAATGATGATTTTGTTTTAATAAATATGAATTCAACCCTTCCGGCCCATTTGGACCCGAAGGTCCTGAGTGTGACTCTGAAACGAAGGACCCCAGAGGGTTAAGTTATTTATTTAAATGTATTGTTGTTTTTCTAGTTCTCACGGCTGTGCTGTGTTCATTTAATTTGCTTGACTGTTTCTTTTGATTCTCCCTCAGTTGTTTTCTTACATTAGCTGTTTATTGCTGTTATTTGGCTGGTTGTCTCTTGGTTTTGTGTTTTTTTGTCTTTTCTCTTCCTCAGGCCCCCATCCCCGTTCTCTTACTGGTGCTGTCCTTTCTCTGTGGTGTCTGTTGTATGGTGTCTGTGGCCCCCATCCCCAAATCAATTTATAATTAAATAAATAATAAAACAAATGAGTATAGTAATACTCTTGTTAAGTGTAAAATGTGTCTGGCGCAACATGTTATCCAGCTCCTCAGGCTGTGGTGCAGCACTGACTAAACAACCTTCATGGCAAGTGGTCCAGACAAGGCCCCTGCCATGAGTAAAGCAATTCATCCATCATAAGTTTCCATTATGATGGTTCAAATTTCAAAAACTTCACTTTTATTTTACTTTACACAAGTACCAAGAGTACAGAGCACTGCCTTTCCCTGGTGGTTAACCAAACAGAATTAAACCCAAAAAAGCACTAAAAGATCTGAAAATATTGACTGGGTAATGCTAGGTTTTACACGGTCTACATAACTAATGAGAACTACTAGCTGCATAAAAAAATTATTCATCTACTTTACACTGGAGAAAAATGCAAAGGAAAATAAAAAGTATACAACTTTATACATTTGTTTTGGAAGAGTTTTGTTTTGATATAAACACAAGTCAAAAGGTCAAACCCTTGTTGCCTGTTGTAGGGGTAGAGGTGACCTCTGCTGGTTGAGCTTCCACATAGCAAGAGGGGCTATAAATATGTTACAGAACTAAAATGTTAATTGAATAATAGAAACTTACAAATAAATAGGCTACCTCCTATCCTAAGATACATATAAAATGAGTTCACTTGTCCAATGGTCTTACAAATGTTTAATTCTCTCTAACAGCCAGAGTTATTATTTTATTAGTTTTAATTTTTATTTCAGTTAACTAAAGTGTTTTTTTTTTTTCACACACAGTGCTACTTTAGTTGTACTAAAAAACGTTATATTAGTTCAGTTTTAGTCTACAATCACCTCGCTAACTTTAGCTACTTTTATTTTGAAAGTGTTTCCGGTTAGTACCGCTTCCAAAAAAGGAATAGACCACGTGACTTCCGTTTTTGGTTTATAAACGAAAAACGAATTGACTGAAGTTCAAAGACTATCTTCATTTTTTGTTCAAAAACGAATAACGATAAAAATGATTGCCAAAAACGAAAAACGGGCCGTTTTTAATTGGTTTTTCGTTTTTTGATTCTGACACCAAAAACGGTTATTTGGTTTTTCGTTTTGAAACAAAAAACAGAAAAACGGTATTTTCGTTTTATTACTACAAACGAATAACGGATTATCCAGAGATCCCCTGACCAAACACCCATGAAGCAAGTGGTGCTGCTCACCGTGCAGAGCCAAATAACGTCCAACCCCCATCTCTGGACGTCATGAGCAGAGCATGACCTGGTCCAGCAGTTCAAGCTGCTATAAGTAGCCTACGTTGCCATTCAGGCATCTATATCGTAAAAGGTAAAAACAAGTTTCAGTTATCATGCGTTTCAAGCTGTTTGTGTTTACAACCAGAAGATATGTTATTATTTGTCTTTTCAGTCTTTTTCAATGGTCAAATTAAAATCCCGAATGGAACAATAGGTTACTGTCGTAACCCCGGTTCTCTGAAACATCGAGTGGAGAGATCCACCTAAGGGGAAGGGCATCCGTACCTGACCTCTGCAGAAGCATCCAATTGCACCAAGTCTGGCTAACAGACAGAAGCGCGCAGCCAATGCCAGGTAGGGCCACACCCCCTTACCTACGGGCATATAACAGCTGGGCGCGCTGCTATTCCTCAGTAAGTATATTCGCTTCTCGTGCGGCAAGCGGGGCAAAGCTGGTGGATCTCTCCACTCGATGTTTCAGAGAACCGGGGTTACGACAGTAACCTATTGTTCTCTTTCATCATCTCGTTTCGAGATCCACCTATGGGAGAGACATGGACAGCTCCCCGATTGCCCAATACACTCACAGTGAGGTTCTGAAGGCCAGAGAAGGACTGTCACCTCAGAGAGGCGGTGCCTGACACGTCCCACACACATGACCCTGCATGTTTTCCGTCATGCTAACTGCTGTGGACAAGCAGGGCATGAAACATGCATGAGACACATACATGATAATGGCCCCCGCACCACCAATGCACATAGCTAAACCCAAGAAGGAATGCGAATGCTTGGTGACAGGAATGAACATGGCCAGCCGGCCCATTCACTCCTCGTTGGTTAATCAAACGGGGCTGTGGGAAAGGGCTAAGAGGACCCTACCCCTAGGACCGAGTGTGCCACCGAAGTTCTGGTGACATCCAACCGGTTGCAACGCTTAAAGGTATGAGGAGAGGCCCAGCTGGCCACGGAGCAGATGTCCTGCAGTGGCACTCCCCTGAACAAAGCCCAAGAGGCGGCTAAGCCCCTTATGGAATGAGCTCTGATGCCCCTTGGGGGCTGCACTCCCTTTGCTTCATAAGCCATAGTATAGCGTCCACAAGCCAATGTGAGAGGCATTGCTTTGAAATGGGACTCCCCTTATGCAGGGGAGCCCTTGAAACAAAGAGCTGGTCGCTCTTGTGGAAAGCACTGGTCCTGGTCATATATGCTTGCAGAGCACGGACGGGACACAGAGCATTCATCCCCTGATCCTCCGGGGAGGCAAAGGGTGGAGGGTGAAAAGCGGATAGCTCCAAAACCTCCTAAGTGAACGCAGGAAACCATTTCGGCATGAAGGCCGGGTTAGGCTTAAGGGGAAAACCTTATCCCCACTAGGGGGAATTTGGCGCACGACGGGTGAGCCGAGAGTGCATGTAGCTCACTGACCCGTTTAGCAGATGCCAAGGCCGAGAGCAAAACTGTCTTGAGGGACAGCAGCTTAAGGGAAATACTCCTCAAGAGGCTCAAAAGGATACAGAGACCTCGCTTCCAGCACCATGGGGAGGTCCCACTCTGGAACAGATCTCCTGATGACCAGCAAAGAGCGGCGTGCACCCTTCATAAAACTGCGGGTTAGAGGGTGCTCCCTGACGGTGGAGCCCTCAAAACCCACATGACAGGCTGAAAATGCAGCCAGGTAGACCTTAATAGTGGAAAAGGACCTGCCTCTTTCCATGAGGTCTTGCAGGAAACACAAAATATCAGGCACCGAGCACTGATAAGATGTGAGACCACGCCCATCATACCACCCTTCGAACACTTGCCACTTACAGCCATATAGGGATCGCATGGAAACGGCCCTGGCATTCTGAGTAGTGGCGATTACACACGGCGGGAGCCCCAGTGCATTTAGGTTCGTCCTCTCACGGGCCAGGCCCAGAGAGCCACCCTGTCCGGGTGGGGGTGGTAAATCTCCCCGTTGGCTTGGGACAGTATGTCCGTGCGAGCGGGAAGGCGCCATGGCTCGGTGTATAACAGAGGGATTATCTCTGCCAGCCACGGGGCTTCGGGCCACCTGGGTGCTATCAGAATGAGAGACAGGTCGTGCTCTCTCACCCTGGCCAGCGTGAAAACTATCAGGCACAGGGGAGGAAAGGCGTACAGCAGCACTTTGGGCTTTGGGTGGGCCAGTGCGTCTGCCCCGAGGGGCGCGTCCTCGTCCTTTGGCGAGAAGAACATAGGACAATGGTGATTTTCGCGGGAGGCGAAAAGATCTACAGCTGCCTGTCCGAATCTCATCCATAACCTCTCCACTATCTGCGGGTGAAGACGCCAATCCCGTAGATTGGGTTTCCCCTCGATAGCAGATCCGCGCCTCTGTTCAGAATGCCCGAGACATGAGTCACGCGTAATGACAGAAAAACCTGTCTGCTCCACACCAAAAGCCTGTGAGCTAGAGCGTGGAGTTTCGACGAGCGCATGCCGCCCTGACAGGCAAGGCAGAAAATTATTCAGAGCTTTCCAATTGGTAAAAACTCTAAATGTGATGCGATCTGGGAAAACCCACCACATGGTGAAATTTGACATATTACAGGTTTTGCGATCATATTAAAGCTTAGTTCAAGCCCTTTCTAAATCTGTTTTTATTTCTTTTATAGTTTGTCTGTAACAAAAGTTATGGTTATCTGAAGTCGGCTGATCGCTGTGATTTTCAGAAATGGAATTTTGAGAAAAACAGGTTTAATTAACTGTCACGTCCTGCTAGCGGGACGACGGGCGCTCTTTTTTTTATTGCCTTTTTTTCATATCACATATTTTAGTAATCATCATAGATTAGGTATCATTCGAAAGCTTACAAACTCAAAATTCATCCTGTGAAAACCGTTTTGAAATTGGACGATTGAGAGGCGAGCAAGGTCTTTTAAACGAGCAGCTTCAGACTCTGTTGTTCTCTTGTGCTCCGCATCACATAACGCTGGATAAAAATAAATAAATAAAAACTTGCGTGCCGTCATAGTTTACACAGGACTGGCGGGACCTTTATTCTGTTATGTGGTTTATTTTGATAGGCGAAACGGTCTTTGTAGTGTTAAGAGAAGGAGAACTAAATAGCCGTTGTTGTTGTTTTTTTGCACCTCCGCTCAGCGCGTGTTCTTAAAGAGAAAGACACGTCTTTTTAGCTTGCCACTATAAATCGCTATTTTTCTGCACTAATCTAGTGAATTTTCACTAGATATATTCAGAGATGATAAACAAAATGTTATAGAATAATAATTTATTGAAATCCCAAATTTGACAATAAACTGACATTCAATCTATTTTTAGACTTTACTGAAAATGTACAAGCGCGACATCCGACGGGTTTTCCCAGATCGCATCACAAATAGTTAATGTGTGTTGAACGTAGTCTGCTCAGCCACAGACCGTTCACCGTTCTGCCTTCCTGGGTGGTTCCCCAGCCTGTTAAGGACGCATCTGTCGTCACAACTTTCCGCATCGTAACCGTCCCGAGGGGGGGTTCCCCGTGCGTAAAAGTTCTCGCTCTCCCAATGGCGCAGGGCCGCCGAGCAGGCGCGCGTCACCGTTACCGAGCGGCAGAGATCGCGAATCGGCTGAAATGTAGTGACAAAACCCATTTCAGGAACGCTCTCATTCTCAGGAGACCAACGGCACAACTTGGATAGATGAAGCCATGAGACCCTGCAGCCTGAGACATGTGCGATATTGTACTCTCGCCCCTTCTCTGAACTGCGACAGACAGTTCATCAGAGAGCGAACGCGCTCTTGAGAGAGACGCGCTCGCATGGAGACTGAGTTCAATTCCAAGCCCAGGAAAATGACATTCTGACTGGGAGTCAGATTGTTTTTGCTCGCATTCACCTAGAACCCGAGGGATGTGATGTGCGTGAGCACCCGGCCGGTGTCCAGCGACACCTTCTTCGATTTGGCTGTGATGAGCCAATCGTCTTTGTAAGTCAGAATTCTCAGCCCTGATAGTCTCAGGGGCGCCACGCCCACCTCCGCACACAGACAGAACGTTCGGGGGCCCGAACGGAAGAACTGTGAATTCGTAACAAATGCCTTGGTAGGCGAAACAAAGATATTTCCTGTGTGGAGGGTAGATGCTTATGTGAAAGAAAGCATCTTTCAGATCGACTGATGTGAACCAGTCGTTCTGCTTATGGCACAAGCGAGAGAGCCTTGTGTCACATTCTGAAATTGTATTTCCTCAAATGTTTGTTCAACACTCGAAGGTCCAATATAGGGCGTGGGGGCGCCACGCCTTTTGGAACATGAAAATACCAGGAATAAAACTCATGGTTTATCAGATTGGGTGGCACCATCTGAATCGCTCCCTTGTTAGGAGGGAGGAAATTTCCTCTTCCAGAATGTGTGAGGCGTTTTCTTCTGTGTGAGAAGAGAGAACGCCGTTGAAATGCGGAGGTTTTATTTCAAACTGCAGCTTGTAACCCTGGGTTACGGTACGCAAAAAACCCACTCGGGCACTGAAAACGGCTTGCCAAGCCGCTTTGTGACTAGCGAGTGCCCCCACTCGGGTCGGAGCGGGGCTGTATGGGCCCAGCTGGTTCATTTGTGATGCAAGGCGCCATCTAGTGGGCACACTAGAGGCGACATGCAGGGGTTCGGAGGGATTTTCTCTCTCTGCAGTGAGAAGTTTTCTCTGCGGAGAGAGGTTTTCTTTCCAAAACGAATTCATTAGATTCGTAACTTTGTGTGTTTTGTGTTGGGCAAACACTGGGGCCGAAGCCTTTATTGACCGAGTGAGGGGAACATAGTGTGGTGTCCACTGTGCTGAACTTTCCCTCACAAGGTGCCCCCTGAAAGTGGGGGAAAAACACATACCTGAACACATGAACTGGGCAGTCTAAGCGCAGGCAGAAAAATAATATCCGCGGAGAGAGAAACTCTCTCTGTAACGGATTTATTTAATTCGTTTGTTTAAAAGTGTTATTTAGTTATGTGTGTTTTGTGTTGGGGAACACAGGGGCCTTCCACACACAACGTACACTAAAAACACATGGGCTGGGCAGCCGCAACTGAGCTGTGTGAGCCCAGCTGGTTGATTTTTGATGCAATGGCGCCCTCTTGTGGACGGACTCAGGGCGACATGCATGGGATCAGAGAGATTTGCTCTCTATGTTAGCAGATATATAAATCTGCACGAATTCATTTGATTCGTTTATAAAATGTGTTGTTTAGTAATGTGTGTTTTTGTGTTGGGAAACACTGGGGCCGAAGCCTTTAATAACTGGGTGAGGGGAACCAAGTGCGTGCGGTGTGGTAACACTGCTATGTACTTTTCCTCACGACAACCCCCCTGTAGGGTGGGGGTGGGGGGACACACACACATAACGTCCACTAAACACACGGGCTGGGCAGCCACGAGACGGGATTAACCGACCGTCGGTGGGAGACCCTGTGTAGCGTTACTCCCAATGGTCGAATAACAGGCAGGCCGCTTGCATTCGGGGCCGCCTTCCTAGGAAGGCATAAATTGAAGGCCTCAACACGTAATCGTAACACATTAGTGCACTGAGCACACTGTCAGCTCGCGCCGACTGAATCAACGCTGTGTTTATCGCGTGCGAGGCGCGCGCTGATCACAGCGGGCAGCCTGGTAGCGCTTAGCTTCTCTGTGACGGGTTGTAACGTTACAGAGAAAAACGAGCAGGGGCGAATCCCGTGGGATTCTGCGTGTCTGTGACAGAATGTGGGCGCGGGACTGCGGGCACATTTACTGCACTGAGAACACTGTCAGCTCGCGCCGACTGAATCAACGCTGTGTTTACAGCGTCTGACCACACAATGTTGAGGCGAACGGCCGCTCGCTCACAAACTTCCATGGAGGATGGACTGAGGCAAAGCCGCGTGAGCGCTAGCCTAGGGAACGCTAAACGGACCGCGTCATCCCCGTCGCCGGAACCGACTGGTTCGTCAACGAGAGTGGGGTTTTCCCGCGAAGATGTCCTCTTCAGGGAATGCGGATTGGGCTGATGTCAGCTCAAATATTACGAGAGGTGGCGCTCCGGGAGTCCCCCGGTAGCGCGTCATCATCACCGTGTCTCCCCTCCGAGTCAGAAAGGCCGAGCACGGCGCGGTGGGTCGTGCAACTAAGGCCGGCTATGTAAAAGCTACATGGGCAGCAATTACAATGACCGCAATTCTCCGGGTTCTCCACAGCTTTGAGCGTGTTAAGCCCAAGCAGACCGCGCAGGACGAGAGGGTCCTTAGCGGCGATGAGAGCACCACACGCGGCCGGGCAGGCTCGTCGTGATAGGCTGTTCCCCGGGGGAGCGGCTGTTTAGACGGTCACATAGCCATGGGTGGGCCAGCGGTGAATAGCTCGGAAAAATCCGTGGCGGGCAGCCATGTAAGGAGGAGCAGGTGAAGGACAGCGGGAGCTCGGGCGGCTCCGGATGCAAAAAACACAGCTGATAGGCTGAAGAAACGACTGTCACTCACGTCTGGCGGAGGCTGATCTGGCGATATGTCCTCCTGAAGACTCGAAAGTGAGAGCAGCGTAACGTTAATCCAACCGAACTGTGTCAATGCAGAGATCGCGAGAAGCGAATGACAACTGAGGAATAGCAGCGCGCCCAGCTGTTATATGCCCGTAGGTAAGGGGGTGTGGCCCTACCTGGCATTGGCTGCGCGCTTCTGTCTGTTAGCCAGACTTGGTGCAATTGGATGCTTCTGCAGAGGTCAGGTACGGATGCCCTTCCCCTTAGGTGGATCTCGAAACGAGATGATGAAAGAGAACTGACCTCACAACTGTAAAAAGCATAGGAATTCAATTCAGTCCCCCCACCCCCGCTACCGCTGTTAAACAAGTAACTCAGCAACTTTTACTCACATTTTAAATTAGCTACTTTTATTTGAGTAGATTTTTAGACTGGTATTTTTACTTGTACTTAAGTAAAAATTCATCAAAGTAATAGTAGCCTACTTTAGGTTGAATAAAATTCTTCCAGTTTCACCTCTGATATTATAACAGTTACTCTAAAATAGTTATGAATTATTAACTACAAATGGCATCTTCAACAGTGTAATTAGATTAATGTAATAATTACTATCTTTAGAAAGTATTGGTCTACATATTACTAATTACTAAATCCCATATCAACCTCAACCACGTGAACAATACAAGGAGAGACAATAAACTGCACTTTTAATGCTTTCAAATTAACAATATACAATTGCATGAATTATTCTTGAATTGATCAAAGTATGTAGAGGGAGAAGGTTCAATAAAAAATATACCTTTTTAAAATGTATGTTAAATCCACTATTGTTTTATACTGAATTGGTCTATAGTCTAGCCTAATGTAATTGCATAATATTTTATTTTAAATTACAGAAGAATTAAGAGTAATCCCTTTAATTAAATTACAATATTTAGATTATTTGGTAATTAATTACACCCAACACCTCTTTTTGTCTGGCGCTGTTGCCATGGTGACTCATAATATCTGCGCTCCATTGATAATGGCTTTTTATAGTTGTGGTGCACACGCTTAACTCAGAGTCACTCAACTCAGAGTTGATTGAACCAACTAATTTCAGCTGTTCTGTAACCGAAAACTCAGAGTTTCCCATCTCGGGGTAAGTCAACTCAGAGTTTAAGTTTTAACTCAGAGTTGGTTGAACCTCCTTATTGAAACAGGCCCCTGGTCGTCCTGGCTGTTTTTTATAAAGTGATGAAAATGTCCTGGTTTTCATTATTTTTCATTGGGCCATTAAGAAAGAAAAACAGGATAAAGAGGAAGAATAAAACTAAATTGTGCCGAGTGTCCTGGTTTTCGATAATCAAAATATGGTCACCCTAGACAACAGCATAAATGCTATGCATAATTTGTCTCGATTGTGCACGTTGATTTTGTTTAACGGGATCTAAACCATATGTTTTTCCAAGGATCAGATGTGTTTTGTTTTTGGCCATTGAAGGATTTTCCCTCCACAAATCTAGTTAAAATGCTGAATACTGCCAGTGCCAGCTGGGACCCAATACACATCTCTAATTATGTAGGAGAATACTTGGACCTGGTTGAGTCTCTGCCTTTCGACCTACAAAGAAACCTATCTCTTATGAGAGAAATGGACTCCAAATACCAAGGTAACGTTGCGTTTTTAAACAAAAATAAATTTCTGTCGCCATTTTACTTACCCCCATAAGACTTTTTTTCTAATCTGACCAACAGAAAGCGGTTTGTTTGAAAGAGAATTCTGTGTGAGCTGTGTTTCATACATTACTACACTTTTTACAATAGATTTCTGCCTGTGAAACTTCACTAGTGTGACCACATAATGCATTCACAATAAATATTTTGTATAATTTCAGAGCTCCTCAAAGAGTTAGATGAGGCCTATGAGAAACACGGACAGGAAGAGGACCCCATTCAGCGAAGGCGTTTGCGGCACTTTATCCAAAGTCAGGAACTGGGTGATGAGAAGATCCAACTCGGTAGTCAGATGGTGGAGATGCAGGAGAATCGTAGCCGGCAAGTTGACAATCTAGCTGAGCTTTTGGAAGCCCGACATATACGCCATGAAAGCAGGACAGTTCTCTTACGAGAGTATCTCTCGTACTGCGTAATAGCTTACGCTATGGGGAAAACTCTTTTCATCGAGATATTGAAGCCAAAAAATTATCCTTAATTTTTAATCAATGTAAAACGCTTTGCAGCAGCAAGCAGACATAGGCGAGACAGCTTGCGCGCCTATTGGCTGTCTTGCGGCAAAAGCAGCAGCCTATCAAGAGAGGCTCTGCGTGACGTCATGACGAATGGGGGCACTTCGCGCCCATATCGTCACGTCCCGCCAGAAAGGGCGTGGTCTCGCCCTATAAACAAACTCGATAAGCTGCCATACACTGATTTTTCAACTCTTCAGCGAAGCTCACGCATCGCTGGATCCGGATGAGAAGCCGCGCCGTCGACCTGTAGCCTTCAGCGGGACGTGCCTTTGAGCCTGGAGTCGCTGGCCTCGCCGCCTTCAGCCGCCGTACCTGCTGCGCTTTCCGGCGTACATATCCTTTCCTCTGCCTTAGAGTGTGTGTGTTTGCTATATTTGCATTTTTCTCCCACTACCTCTAAAAGAGCTGCGTCTTTTTAAAGATGCCTTCCTGTGGCTCTTGCCGAGCCCCACTCAGCGATGAGGACCGCCACGTCATCTGCGTGTCCTGCCTGGGTGAGGATCACGCGGCCATCGCGCTCGCTGACGGCGGATGCCATCATTGTGAGCGGCTGCCTATGGTGACTCTGCGGACTCGCCTGGCGTCGTTCTCCGAGCCCGCATTCCAGCCCACCGTGATGCCGCGCCGCAAGAAGCGCCGCGCCCAGCGCGCTCCCGAGCTATCTTCTGCCCACCAAAGCTCGCCGGTTCGCCCGCCAGCTTCGCCGGTTTCGCTCGAGTCGCTCCAAACGGACAACGGCCGCCGTCTGCCGCCGCGTCCGCACTTGAGCTCGACGAACCTACCGGAGCCGGCATTGAAACTGAGCCGAGGCGTCCGCTCTCTCGAGCCGTGGATTACATCGGCCTCGACTGAAAGGCGCCCGCGTAACTAACGCGCAACAGGCTGGACGGACGCTTTCTCGGGAAAGACGAAGCTCCGTCACAGTCGAGACCCTTCCTCCCTGAAAGGTGAGAAACATTTGTGGCTAACGCTATCCGAGATGACGGAAGCTGAGCGCTCCGTGTTCCTCGACGCTCTCGCTCTGCTGGAAGCCGCCCCCCTCAGCGCGGGCCCCGGCCGAGGATTGAAATAAAGCCCGAGGTCTCAAGGCCTTCCTAGTCTCTCTAGGAAAGCGACGGTGTTCAGTTCCCGCTGAGGCCGGATTTACACCAAAACTTCTCGCTCGTTCAGTTCCAAGCAATGTGACTGTTCCAGTGTATTTCGCAGTGAGCACGCTGGTTCCACAGCCCGCTTGCCTGCGCACAAAGGCCGTCGTTTCGGCTAACCAACAGCGCCGCCAGGCCCGAGATCAAACACCGCGCTCTCGCTCTGCTGGACGCCGCCCCCCTCAGCGCGGGCCCCGGCCGAGGATTGAGGTAAAGCCCGCTGCGGCCGGATTTCCACCAAAACTTCTCGCTCGTTCAGTTCCATGCGTTGTGACTGTCCCAGTGTATTTCGCAGTGAAGCAGCCGGTGTCTCAGCCCGCTTGCCTGCGCACAAAAGCCGTTTCTATGGCTACCCAGATAAATCCAATAAAGAGTGCATTTTCTGGTGTTCCGGCCACGGCCGATGGTGTTACAAGTGTTGTAAGAATGCCCACGTCCCAGTGCCCATTCCCACACCCAGACACAGCCCGCCACGGTGCAGGGCTAGCACAAATAAAACCGACTCAGGTCGGTTGTGCAGAAAATGTAGTGAACGCGCCCATACAATGCCCGCTTACACTACACGATGCGTGTCCCTTGGTTTCTGTAAAAACGAAACTAACACACATTCAGTCGGCGTGAGCCGACAGTGTTCTCAGTGCAGTAAATGTGCCCGCTGTCCCGCGCCCGCATTTCCTCACTGACACGCCGAATCCCACGGGATTCACCCCCGCTCGCTTTCTCTGCACAACCCGTCACAGAGAAGCTGAGCGCGGGCAGGCTGCCCGCTGTGATTAGCGCGCACCCCGCCTCGCACGCTGTAAACACAGCGTTGATTCAGTCGGCGCGAGCCGAGTGTTCTCAGTGCAGAAAATGTGCCCGCTGTCTCGCGCCCGCATTTCTCACAGACACGCCGAATCTCACGTGATTCGCCCCCGCTCGTTTTCTCTGCACAACCCGTCACAGAGAAGCTGAGCGCGGCCAGGCTGCCAGCTGTGATCAGCGCGCGCCTCGCACGCTGTAAACAACAGTGATTCAGTCGCGCGAGCTGACAGTATTCTCAGTGTAGTAAATGTGCCCACATTCTCTCACACACGCCGAATCCCACGGGATTCGCCCCGCTCGCTTTCTCTGCGCGTCCCGCCATAGAGAAGCTGAGCGCGGCCAGGCTGCCCGCTGTGATCAGCGCGCCCCCCCGCCTCGAACGCTGTAAACACGGTGTTGTGTTCCCAGTACACAGGGGCTCTCGAGCGGCCGTCCTGCCGCGGCCAGAGCCCAGATTTCATTCTACCCCTAGCTATTCACGCAGATGCGTGGCCAAGGCTTCCCGGGTATCAGAATGGGTGTTGAACACTATAACGAGAGGCTATTCGCTACAGTTCGCTCGACGCCCCCGCCGTTATACGGCGCGCGTCGAAACTACGGTGAAAAGCGAAGTGTTTCATCTACTTCGAGCCGAGATAGCGAAACTACTGAGAAAAGGGGCTATAGAACCTCTATCTCAGGGCGAAGGGGGCTTATACAGCAGATATTTTCTGGTACCGAAAAAGATGGAGGGCTCAGACCCATTCTAGATCTGCGACTGCTGAACAGAACGCTTGTGAAGCGCCAGTTCAAAATGCTTACGACCAGGAAAATCCTCGCGCAAGTGCGCCAAGGAGACTGGTTCATGTCAATAGATCTGAAAGACGCCTATTTCCAAATATAAATGGCGTCCCATCACAGGCGATTCTTGAGATTCGCCTTCGAGGGCCAGGCATATCAATACACAGTCCTGCCGTTTGGCCTGTCCCTAACACCCCGTACGTTCACGAAGTGCATGGACGCGGCACTCGCCCCCTGAGACTTCGGGGCATGCGAGTTTTGAACTACTTGGACGATTGGCGGATTCTAGCTCGTTCACGAACAGAGCTCATAGAACACAGGGCCGCATTACTCGAGCACCTCGAGGAGCTGGGCCTTAGAGTCAATTGGGCGAAAAGCTCACTGCTCCCCAGTCGGAAAATTTCCTTTCTGGGAACAGTGTTGGACTCGCTATCCATGACGGCACGCCTGTTACCGAAGCACGGATTAAATATTCAGCACGTCGCAAAATCCTTCCGCCACGGCTCTATAGTCCCGCTCAGAAGGTTTCAGAAAATGCTGGGTCTGATGGCCTCAGCAGCCTCCGTACTCCAGTTGGGCCTGCTCCGCATGCGCCCACTGCAGCTATGGCTAAAAGCACGAGTTCCCCCAGGGCGTGGACCGCGGGTCTATTTCGCCTCAGGGTCGACCTTCAGTGCGTTTTCAGCTCTGAAACCGTGGAAAGTGACCGACTGGTATCAGTCAGGTGTGAGTCTGGGGATCGCCTCGGGTGTGAAGGTGGTGTCTACGGACGCCTCCACATCGGGGTGGGGAGCGCTGCTCGAGGGCAGACCGCTAGCTGGCCTGTGGTCAGTACGGGAGAAGCTCCTTCACATAAACTGCTTGGAATTAATAGCAGTCGACAGAGCGCTACGGCGCTTCTGTCCCCAGATAAAAGGCCACCACGTCTTGGTCCGATCAGACAACATGTCAGTGGTGGCGTACATAAATCGCCAGGGCGGCATCAGGTCCCGAAACCTTTACAGGCTGACGGAACGCCTCCTGGTCTGGGCTCGCACAACCTGCTCTCGCTGAGAGCGGCGCATGTGCCTGGTCACCTAAATGTGGGGCCAGACAGGCTGTCCAGAAACAACGTCCCAGCAGGAGAATGGTCGCTGCACCCGCAGACGATCCAGCTGCTGTGGGAAACGTTTGGCAAAGCGCAGGTGGACCTGTTCGCGTCCCAAGAAAACGCTCATTGCCCGAGATTCTTCTCGAAAAGCCGGGACGCGCTGGCCCATGTTTGGCCCCGCCGCCCCCCATATGCTTTTCCCCCTGTCTCACTCCTGCCTCAGGTGTTGGAGCGAATCAGGAGGGAGGGATGCCCAGTGCTACTCATAGCTCCGCTCTGGACAAACCAGTCTTGGTTCCCTGTCCTGATGCAGCTGACCAGCGCTGCCCCATGGCCTTTACCGTGGAGGAGAGACCTCCTCTCTCAGGCGGAAGGCTCGATTTGGCATCCTCGCCCGGATTTGTGGTCCCTGCACACATGAGCCATCAACGGGTACCCGCTGACCTCCCAGAGGGAGTGTTTAAACACGATCGCGCAGGCTAGAGCCCCGTCTACCAGACGGCTCTACTCCTCGAAATGGTCTGTGTTCTCTGCTTGGTGTCAAGCGCAGGGCTTTTTCACCTGTAGACTGCGGGGTTACGGAAGTGCTTTCCTTCCTTCAGGAGCTACTGGATAAGGGCAGGACCCCATCCACGCTCAAAGTATACGTGGCGGCCATAGCAACGTTTGCAAAACCGGTGTCTGGCCAGTCACTGGGAAAGAACGACTTAGTCGTGCGTTTCCTTAGAGGAGCTCGGAGGCTAAACCCTCCCAGGCCCCCTTCAGTCCCGACATGGGACCTTTCCACGGTCTTGGAGGCCATGAAAGGTGCCCCATTCGAGCCAATCCAGTCGTCAGACATGAAACACTTGTCTTTCAAGACAGCGTTTCTTACGGCTCTTGCTTCAGTGAAGCGCGTAGGGGACTTACAAGCGCTTTCAGTAAGCGTGTCATGCATGGAGTTTGGGCCTAATGACTCAAAGGTCATACTCAAACCTAAGCACGGCTACGTGCCAGGGCCCAGGTGATTTCCCTGTCTGCCCTTCCGGTTCTCAATGAGGAGGACGACGCGACTCTTCTTTGCCCAGTCAGGGCATTAAGAGCTTATGTGTCCCGCTCGTCTGGGTTCAGACAGACCGAGCAGCTTTTCGTTTCGTATAGCGGGCGTTCCAAGGGGCTTGCCGCTTCGAAACAGAGCCTATCCAGATGGATAGTCGATGCCATAGCGCTGGCTTACACTTCCAAGGGCTTGCAGTGCCCCTTGGGTGTCAGAGCGCACTCCACGAGAGGCGTGGCCTCGTCGTGGGCATGGTCTAGCGGGGTCACCCTGCAAGATATCTGTACGGCCGCGGGCTGGGCCTCGCCGTCTACATTTATAAAATACTATAACCTGGAGGTGCCTGCCTTACAAGCTAAGCTTTTGGCTATCTAGACTTCAGTGCTATCTGCCCGCTGTGCGGCTCGGATGCTGAGTGTTTGGCATGCGCATCGTTCAGACCGATGCAGCAGCTCCATGAGTACTGGCACAAGTAGGGCCACCCAGTTTAGGCTGAAAGCTTTCACCCTGGCTGCGTGGTTTAATGGTCATATGGTTAGCCCCTGTGGGTCTATCTATAAGGAGAAATGCTTCCAGCCTCTCCTTTTTTACTCTCTGTGAGTGTATGGTGATTATGCACTACATGAGCCCTGGGCCTTTGCCCCTGGGACTTTGGTGTTGGATCCCTATCCGCACGGCGTGTTACACTGTGTTCCCCATAGCGCAAGCTATTACGCAGTACGAGAGATACTCTCGTAAGAGAACGTACTCGGTTACTAACGTAACCTCGGTTCTCTCTAGAGAGGGAACGAGTACTGCGTATCTTGCCGTGCTTGGAATACGCTCTGGTTCGCTTCGGCGATGAAAAATCAGTGTATGGCAGCTTATCGAGTTTGTTTATAGGGCGAGACCACGCCCTTTCTGGCGGGACGTGACGATATGGGCGCGAAGTGCCCCCATTCGTCATGACGTCACGCAGAGCCTCTCTCGATAGGCTGCTGCTTTTGCCGCAAGACAGCCAATAGGCGCGCAAGCTGTCTCGCCTATGTCTGCTTGCTGCTGCAAAGCGTTTTACATTGATTAAAAATTAAGGATAATTTTTTGGCTTCAATATCTCGATGAAAAGAGTTTTCCCCATAGCGTAAGCTATTACGCAGTACTCGTTCCCTCTCTAGAGAGAACCGAGGTTACGTTAGTAACCGAGTACGTTACTAACACATCTTCCATTATTCCCAGTAAGAGAAGGGAGGAGGAAAAACAAAGAGAGGAAACCCTTGGTTTCATAGGTGGGCTTTCTGGGGCTAACAAGCGCTCCAGATGTCAGAAAAATAATAATAATGACACTCTTGAGAACATCGCCATAGTTCAAAATGATAAAGGGATCAGCGGTGACACTGCCAGGGAGAAGCGGAACATTACCTCAAAGAAGAAAAAGAGGTCCAAAGCTGACAGAGAGCCTTCACCTACAGATCTACCTATTGATCCAAATGAGCCTACTTACTGCTTGTGTGAGCAGGTGTCATTTGGAGAGATGATTGGTTGTGATAATGATGAATGTCCAATTGAATGGTTCCATTTTTCATGTGTTGGGCTTAAAGGTTCTCTAAGCGATCCTGGGTGACGTCACTTCTTGTTGACGTTCGAACTATTGTCAAACAAAACGGAGGCTAGCTAGACCCTCCCTCCTCCTCATCCGCGCACTAACCCCTCAAACCCCACCCCCAAACACTTTTTGTTGGTTATTGGCTGGAACAGTTTGTTATGTTTCGTAGAGCGGGTCGCTAGAGTTTGTTTTTGTAGCCGTTTGTGGAGCCTGGGGTGTCCGCAGAGATCGCGTTTTTTTACAGTGTGTTCAGGGGACAGGCAGCTAGCGGATTGTGAGTAGATGTTTGCTTTATGTGACAAAACATGTTTTGGCCTTAAAAACATGTGACATCGCTTAGAGCACCTTTAATCACAAACCCAAAGGAAAGTGGTATTGTCCAAAATGTAGGGGAGACAGAGAAAACCATGGACAAAGCCTTGGAAAAATCGAAAAAGGAGAGGTCATATAATAGGTAACCTACATTGGCTGATCTCTTATGCCTTATTTTCTGTTTCATCTGGAGACAGGTATCAAATAATCACTTGGGAAGAATCTTCCAAGTGGTTGAAATCTCCTCTCTCAGAGGCAGAAATACTTTTTTCAGAAAGCATTTATTTGAAATATGGATATTTCATTTGAAAAATAAATAATTATTTAATCATGTGTTAGGTTGTATTGTTTTTGTGAAAACCTATTCTTTGTTTCACTTTATGGCATGATAAGGGTCTGAAATGTTTTAAGGATTTTTATAAAGACGGGTTTTTTTGTTCTTTTAAAGATCTAACTAACGAGTTCGACCTCCCATCTTCACATCTTTTTAGGTATTTTCAAATTAGGAACTGTGTAAATTTTTTATTTCCCAGTTTTCCACAACTTCCTCCTGAGCAGACATGGGACAGTCTTTTACAATTGAATTTTTCACAAAGATCTTTAATTTCAAAAGTCTATGGTACTATCCAGTCCTATGATGACCATTTAACCACTAGGACGAAGGAGGCATGGGAGAAAGAGTTGGGTTTGGCCTTTGATGTTGACTGGTGGGACTCTGTTTTAAACGGTATTCACAAAGCCTCAGTCTGTGCCCGCTTGACTTTAATACAATTTAAGGTAGTGTTCAGGTGTCATTATTCTAAAACCCGACCATCACAAATTTTCCCTAATACAATTGATGTCTGTGACAGATGCTTTGGTTCGCCCTGTAATCTTGCACATATGTTTTTCTTCTGCCCAACTCTAGGAAATATTTGGCAAACTTATTTTAACACCATGTCTAAAGTGCTCCTCAAGACCATTGATACTTCTCCGCATATAGCCATTTTTGGTACTCCTCAAGAATACCACCGTTTCTCATCAGTACAGTTAGAGGTCCTGGCTTTCACTTCCTTGATAGTGAGACGCCATCTCCTCCTTAATTGGAAAGCAACAAATGCCCCATCTAATACACTTTGGACCACTGATGTCATGTCCTTTCTAAAATTGGAAAAAATAAGATACTCTAAACAAGGTAATCTCGCCAAATTTTACAATAAATGGCAACCATTTATATTATTTTTCCAGGCTAACTAGGCCTAACTCCAACTCACACCATTTTTTTTTCTTCTTCTTTGTTTGTTCTCTTTTCTTTTGTTTTATAAAAGGTTGTACACAAATGTTTTTGTTATTGTCATCCAAATGCCTTCATTGTTTTTTTGTGTGCACACCAATAAAAACATATGAAACGGGAAACCTATTCTTTGTTAGTCACGTGCAAGCATGTGACTAGTTATAAAAAGCTTTCACGTACAATAAACGTGTTTGAATAATTAACTTTTTCCTGTCTTTAGACATTGAAAAAATCCCTTATTATTATCCCTTACTCTTTATACTAATGTGTTCATACTAATATTTTGTGTTGATTTGTTTTTCTTTTTACCATACAAACAAAAAAACAAGCAAATTAATATACAGACACTGATCCTGTACACAAAAATCAAAGTGTATTATAATATAGTACGTAAGAGGCATTCAATAACACATGGAATAAAAAAAACTTCCAGGCATGTAACAGAACACACAAAAATAGCATAGCAGGATCACTTGAAGGTCAGTTCCCATTGAGTCAAGACCAATTCAATGATGGCAGGCCGGCACCGTGTCCGTTCAGAGAAGTTTGGTTCCTCTTCTTGAAAAAAATGGCCCCTGCATATATCCTCATATAGTCCAGGGCTAACACAATATATAGTCACTTTTTGGTTGAAAATGACCAAGTGATACTGGCTGAGCACATTTTCTCCAAGGGGAAAAAGGGATGGATTTTGGGTAAAGTGCATCATAACAGTATGAAAGTTGTGAGAAACAGAGGAAAAAGAAAGAAAAAAGAAACTTCCTCACAGTTAACTCAACTAAACTCTAACCACACAAAGTTCTGTGTTCTGCAGTGTAAGGTCAGCTGTCCCTCCAGCTCTGCTCGACAATAGCTGACACATGCTTCTCATACTCCCGTTTGTTTTCCTGGTAAAGTTGAGCTGCTTGGCTGTTAGCTGGACTGTTTGGATTTGGTTCATCAAGCAAAGACTGAGGATAATCAACAGAGGAAAAAAAGCGGATCAAGCTGTGTTTTGATTTGCATTTATACTCATAATGGTAAAAACTAAGCATTACCACGACCATGCTTTACCTGGATTGAGGTAAGAATTGATGACACGTCATAAGTTGGACTCCAACGGTTTTGTAGGATGTCAAGACATATACTTCCATCTGCATATACTAAGGTATCATTGAAAGAGGAAGGGGTGGTTAAAACTTGTCAAAGAAGCAGTAGCCTTCGTAGGGCAGAGGAATTAAACTGCCATATTATGGAAGCTTGTTGCTGCCACAGAATAAAAAATAAAGGTAATTGCAAATATTTTTTTTTTTTAAATTGCGAGTTCATGTCTCACAATTCTGAGTTTAAAAAAATCTGAATTGTTAGTTATAAAGTCCGACATGCAAGATATAAACTCGTAATTTGTGAAGTCAAAATTGGAAGATATACTTCTAAAACAGTAAGAACTGTAAGATAAGTTGCAATTATTGTTCTGGGTTTTTTTTTTTTTTTCTGTGGTGGAAACAATCTTTCACACAATATTTGTGATTCTGAAAAAAAAAAAAAACTCATACCATTAGGATGAAACATTTTAGAGATGAATCTAACTGTGGGTGGTTTGTTTGGGTATTCTTCTGTGAATTCTACTGTCAATTTGAATGTACCTAAAACAACAACAAAAAGCATGAATACAAAATACATAGCATCATATACATGCCTTGAATGACAAGAAGAAATTATGCATTTCAAGAAGTGCATGTTCATATTTACCATCTTCAAATGGAGTTCCTTCTGGTCTGAAAATAAAATCAACATTTAAATTGGTAACATTTGGATAACCACAATAATGCCACCACGTCATCATTTGCTTTCAGTTTCAGTGTGTGAAAACAGGCACAGGTGGATAACAACTGCTTAAGTGACAAACACCAAATTTGTGAACTTTTAAAAGGACGGTCTTGGTTTAGCTATGCAATTCGCAGTTCACGAACGACATAAAAATGCTCTGGTTTCAGAAACGTGAATCTATTTTCACAAGTAGCCTACTTACCCAAATATCACTGCATTCCATACCATGATATTGTTTTCTGACGGTGCACCGCTAACACCGGCTGGAGGATCCTCTTGAAGTCTGTTGGGTTTGTGTCAAAACCAAAACACACAAATGAATCAGGTCAGTTTTAGGAAACTAGGTCAAAATAAACACAAAACAAATGACTTCCTTTTTTCTAAAGACGACATTTAACAGTTCTTCATTTCTATTTGAATATGAATGTCGGATACTTTTACATTTCTTTAAAAAAAAAATGTTCCCGTCTAATTATTTCTCCTTATTACCCGGTAACGTTACATCCGGGAGCAGTAAACAGAAGCTCCTCTTATAGTTTTCTTTTATTATTCACCTTTTAAAATCCCTCATAAGTCGCCTTCGTGCTGGAGTAGACATTGCTTAAACCGTACAATTGTCAGATAGAGTTTTTTGTGATATAACTGTTCCAATAATAAAGTGCCTTTTCTCCACTTGAAAGGTCATCGACTCAAATTCGCTTTTCGGCTCAGCTTGGAGGATTTCAACACGGAATTACAGACGATACCACTTTCCTGTGGGGGGAGTGGTACATTATTAACAGTATACCGGTAACTTCGATAATAATGTAGATTGTATAGTTAACTTGTACCATTTAAATAATCTGCTAATCTAATATTTGCAACTTAATATGCCATATGTACGCTGTTATATTCAATATATAAGACCAGTCACATATGCATTACAAATGTCTCCCCCTTTTACAAAGAAAAAAAATCGAAGATCCATCTGTTGAAGGCGGAGCGCTACTGACGTTGTAGGTATCGCAGTGGTAAAGGTCGACGCAGAAGACAGGTGACACACGTGTGCCCAAACACGTGAGGCAGGAAACCGGGGTGGGTGTATCAGGAACATTTGCTAATCAAATACCACCTTTTGTAATTCACAGCAGTCTGTATTTCTGATATGGCACGATGTATTTAAAAACAAAACATTTTAAATATATGCAGTGTTAATGTTTACTTAAGGAATAACGTTCCATTTTATTTTGATAGTGGATTTATAGTACTTTTTAAAAAATACTTAATTGGCTTTTACATAGAAATGTTTCACTTTCAAAGTACAGTATTCTTGCTTTTCTGAGTGCATGAAGTACAAAATGCATGTCATAAATAAAACGGTCAAAGTGCCTTGTAGTAGGCCTAGATGTAAGAAAATTTTGGAAACTTTTCTCATACAAGAAAATCAGCCAAATATGGCAAGGTGGCAATCTCTTCTATGGGCCGACCTTAAAATAAAATACATTTTCTGCTATTTAATAGAACTGCATTTATGTGGCATTGAAAGGGGCTTCTTTTATGTTTTACATTTTTTTAAAAAAAAATCAGAACACAGGTAGAAATATAAACAAAGGAATGTCATACATCTTTTAGCTTTCTTTTTTAAAAAAAAAAACAACAACACTGTTTTACAGTCAACATGTCAGCTTTACTTCTCAGGGAAAAAAAACTGACAAGCATACAACAAATTATATACAAAATTCTCCTTTTCCAAAAAGCCGGTTTTCATTGGCACAAAACTAACGTTACAAACTAACAATTAATCCACATAAAAATAAAAAAAAAATTCTAAACTTTCATTAAAGGGAAAAAGAAATGCACCCAGATAGGTAGGTTGAGTTCAAACACATACATATAATAAAATAAATTCCTTAGGTCAGATACAAAATGCAATACAATGTCTCCCCTTTGGTAAAAAGATTTTCCCCTTTATCAAAAACGAACAAACAAAATATTTTATTATAGCCTGCATTAAGGTGCAAGTTTGAATTAGTTTAAGGCGGATAGTGCTGCCACCAACGTGACCACTTGTAATTAAATGGACGGATATCATTTTCACTTTTATGATCCATGGAACAGCTGGACGGCACTGAGAACCTCTTGGTCATAGTGCTGCTCTACTTTCACGGTTGTAGTGTGCTCGTGACAGCTGCTTGCATCTTCCAGGTCTTCAGCGGTATCTCCAAAACCATGGTAGTGTCCATAGTGGAGATGTTCACCGGAATCAGGCAGAAAAGCACCCCATGCAGGCCGGTGAGATACGCAGCTGCTTGGGCTACCATTGAGGTGCAGTGAGCCACACATGTCATTTCTCGATTCAGCTGGAATGAAAGGGGACTGATAGCATTGCCCGTTTGTGGTGAAGCTGTTGACAGTGAAACTGTTCTGCTGCCCATGACCATTCCTCAAACCTGTGGCTATGGCTTCATCTGTCATTTAAAACAAGACATGCGTCAGAAAGTGATGATGAACAAATGGCCTTGATTACATATGAACTGGTATCAGAACAGAGAAACAAAAACATTTTACTAATACATTGTAGTTGAAAAAACATTTAATTTTCAGTATGAGCACTTTTTTGATCATATTTCAAGTGGACTGCATATAAGAATTATGTTTGTTGTGACCCGATCTCAAGGATTTTCTTAACTAATCGGTATTGGCTATCCTAAGCCCGATCCTTTATTTTACGTCAGTTGTAAGACAGGTTTTAACAAGATGACAAGGCATCAAGCAGACTGTTCTCTTCCAAATGGTCACAAGAGGAAAAGGGTCAGCTTTTTTTGTGTGGAGTGCACTGGAACACCTAACTGCAAAAGTCAGCAGTGAGAAAATCTAGAATGTTTTTTCTTTTACTCTTGAGAAAGCATAACCACGCTCAAAAAAACCATAACATAAAATGTGCCTTAAACGTTTTAAATAAGCCTATGTACCATTTCAACTAGGGATGCACCGAATCCAAATCTTTGTGGTTCGGCCGAATACCGAATCCGCTGGTTAAGATTCTGCCGAATCAGAAACCGAATCCTACTCCCATCCTCAGTCCATTAACACAGTAAACACATCAATGAATTAAACAACGTCCACAACAGTGTATTTTTCATTTTATTTTATTTTAACTGTAAAAAATAAAATAAAAAATTGGCAACATTATGCCAGGATGACAAGTGGGAAAAACTATTTTGACAATTACCATATAGGCTCTCTCAAGATCCGATCAATATAAAAAAATATTAGCCTTTTAGATTTATTTATTATTTATTGACTGACCTTCCTTTGCCGTACCTGAAGTTGCTGCATTTTAGCTGCTGTCAGATTCCTTCATGCACAACTCATATTCTTTCGGATGTTTAATACGCAAATGTTTTAACAGCGGCGATGTTGTGTACAGTTTTGGGTCCTTGCCACCCCGAGACAAATCGCCATTGCAAATAGAACAAATAGCTCGACTTGACGCGCCTTCTTTTAACTGAATGTACTGCCAAACAACACTTTTCCTGCTCACGAGTTCCATTTTCAAATGATCAGCTCTACTGCACTCGAACCTACGTAAACATCTTCCCGTAATCAACAACTGTGTGACGTCGACCAGCGTAGCACGCATAGTGCAAGCCTAGGGTTCGGTTTGGTGGGAAAAAATTTGAAGGTTCGGCAGAAACCGAACCCCCGTCAAAAAGCCCAATATTCGTCCGAATCCGAATCCTGGATTCGGTGCATCCCTATTTCAACATAGAATTCAAGCAGATTACATTTGAAATATTTAACGTAGTAAAATATTACCCTATGCATTTATTCATTTGTAAACGACAACATTTTATACATCTACATAAAATATCCTAAAAATTTGTTTACTTTTACAAAATTGATTTAGAATTACTATATACAGAATATATGGCAAAAGGTTATGAAAATAAAGCCAAGAAAACTAGAAACTCTTCTGTACGTGTATTTCTGTATTATACTAGCCGTTTTGTCTTAAAAGTCAAATTCCCTGTGTGTGCACACTTAAATTAAACGCTTTTAGATTAGGAAAAAATTGGCGTTTCATCCCAAATAATATTATATTGCAGATATATTGAAGAATATATTATACCAGTCTTTCGATCTGACAGCTTGTTGATAAGACTGAGGAAACTTGATGATAACCTGGCCATCATAAATAAGCATAAGAGTTTGTCCATAGCCAGGGGCCAGGAACAGAAGTCATGGATGTGGGCTCCAACATTTTTAGGGTGGGAGAGGAGTTCCTTAAAGAAACACTGTCTTCATGATGTTCAAAGTCAATAGAGATTGGTGGAAAAGGTCCAGTCCCACCTGATTGGTTTTCAGCAGTTGATTCTACATTCATACTCTCAAGCTCCTCTCCAATTCCATTGTTTGTCTTCACCGAGAAATTCATGCCTGAATGGAAAACATGCAATATAGTTAGAAAAATATGGTTTTCCTTGGTTTAGAATGGATGTTTTGCACAAACTATTTACATACTCTCAGTTCTTGCTTTTTTCACATGGTTTGGCTCTGTGCAATCCAGAAATCTTTTCCTATTGGCTGTCCCATTCAGAAGACTGCGGCCCTGGATGTGCGTGTGGTCAGTCCCATTATGAGCAAATCCATTTAGCTTATTTAGCTGGTTGTGTGCATTAAAGAGGAGCTGAGCACAATCATGGAAGCCTTGAGCATGGGCCAGGTCGGCTGCTGTCAAACCATTTTCATTCCTCAAGCTGCACAGTGAGTAAAAAATAGATGGTTAGTCGGATCTGGAATTGTCTGAATAGCACAGTTATGCTAATGTTATGCTACCATTTCAAATTTAACGCTGCAAAGACTTTCCCTTTTATTCTATAAGCTAGTTTTTGAAAAGGCTTAAAATGTTATTTATACACACACTGCAGCAGGAAATAATATTGTTTTGAAACCATTTTTTTTTGTGGTCTTAAAATATATGCCAAAATACTTTCTCTCTCACATCATAGTTTTTGTGATCAAAATATAACAATCTGATACAAGTTTAATACTAACATGACTTGGAGAATAGGCTATATGCACGCATAAGTTCCGCATTTGATGCAAGGATGCTCTTCCGTTTCCGGTTGGGGAGATTAAAGCGGAGGAAAACCGAGGAAAACGGGATTATGGCAGAGTCTTCAAAATATACTGTCCTCCCGTCTTTGAAACGAAACTTTCATATGTTTAGATGTAATTTTATATATAGTTATGTTAATTTCATATAATTTTAAAAAGAAGCATAAACACAACAAGGGGTGTCTTTTTTTCTGTTTTTGTGACTAAAGTTTCTTTAGTATAACCATGGAGTATAAAATTCAATATTTATTCTTGGTATTGCACTGGACTCTACGATCGGCGGAAGTTATCGAGCATCCTTAACCCTTAACTGGAAATACCGCCGTGCATAGAGCCCATTGTAATTTTAAAAGTACCGAAGGCAGTCAACCTTTGTTTCAAACTGACTTTAGTTCATTAGAAAGTTACAGAAACGTTCAAAACATTTATTTATCTACAAATGCAGTGTGTGCACTTAAATGAGAATTCAGACATGAACCAACATGTTAAATGAATAAAAGAGGTTTAGACAGTCATTTTAATCAGATTACATTCTATATGGTTTAAAATAAAAGTTTGCCATTTTGCACAAATGGACATTCTTAAGGTTAAAGGAAGTTCACTTAAAAATGAAAATTCTGTCCTTTACTCACCATCAAATTGTTTTAAACCTGTATGAATTTCTTTCTTCTGCTGAATACAAAAGAAGAGGGTGAGTAAATGACAGAAGTTTCATTTTTAATCTGTGACATTGATATATAAGGTACAGATTGATTCTGGCCTTTTAATGTTGCCGTGTTAAAAATGATCCTTTTAATTCCTTTTTGTCTTGAACATGTTTTAATTTGAATTTAGAAAACCACCCCCAAATCTAACACACTTGTGAATTTTTGTTTTTTGCAATGTCTGCACAAATTAATGAGAAGGAATAACATTTGGGTCAGCTGTTGGTTCATTTATGAATTCTGTTTTACCTATCTGTCTCTCCCTTTGTATTATAAAAGGGTTTTACATTAAAACCAAGTAAAAAAAAAGAATAATATATATATATATATATATATATATATATATAATATATTATATATATATATATATATATATTATATATATATATATATATATATATATATATTAGTGTGTGTGTGTGTGTGTGTGTGTGTGTGTGTGTGTGTGTGTGTGTGACAATGCCTCAGAATATAAAAGGAAGACAAGTTAAGACAGTTTTTCAAAAAAGTTATATGATTGGTTTGCATTCACACATTCCTGCTCAACATCCCTTTACTGTCAAATAAAATATTAAATGCTTCCAAGTATGTGAGATTGAATATTTTAATCTTCCAGAAACATTCAATTAAAACATCAGACAATGCCAGACAATTTTTAAGCCTAGGAATTCACTAAACTGGAGTTAAGAATGACCATTTATATGCCATTTATATTTATTTATATGCATAAGTAAAAATGTCAAAAGTACTGGTACTTCAGTACCAAAATACAAAAATGTAACAATACCAGACTTTCTGCAGTAGTACAGACTTAAAGGGATACTCCACTTTTTTTGGAAATAGGCTCATTTTACAACTCCCCCAGAGTTAAACAGTTTTACCGTTTTCAAATCCATTCAGCCGATTTTCTGATATTTAGAAGAATACCAGTAACCAGACAGTTTCTGGTCTCATTGACTTCCATAGTAGGAAAAAAAAAAAATATAAGCAGACCAGTCTGGTTACTGATATTCTTCTAAATATCAGAAAATCGGCTGAATGGATTCAAAAACGGTAAAACTCAACTGTTTAACTCTGGGGGAGTTGTAAAATGAGCCTATTTCCAAAAAAAGTGGAGTATCCCTTTAATGTTGTACATTAGGCTGACAGAGGGCTTCTTTTAACTGCTTACATGCAGATATTTGTTCTCTCAATTGAGCATCCATGTCTGATATTCAATGTATTACTGACCGTTTACTTTTTTTTTAAGGCAATACTTAAAACTAGTATTCAAAGGCTACATGGCATTATTTTAATGCATTTATTTACAATTTTTAATTATAATCAATTTAAAATTGTTAAATAAAAATAAACACTTAAAATGAGTGTTCAATAGAAATTAGCTTTTGCTATTGAATATTTGCCATTATACTAAAATGTTGGAATTGACAATAGAGAATTTTTGTTCACAGTCAAGTTGTTTCTAAAACAATTTAATATGGTTTGCTTTTAACTGTTACCTTTCATGCGCAGATTGCCAAAAACCTACTTGTTCATTTATAATACATTTTATTATCATCATCAGTATTTGTTAAATCATTGATCTAAATCTTTAGATAAGGTCAAAATAGAATCCAAAAGTTGTCAAATCATAAATTAGGTATCATTCGAAATCTTAAGAATCGTTTTGAAATTAGATGTTGCCGTTCCTTTCCTTACTTGTTCTTTTGTGCTCCTCCCCTAGTGGGTGGTGTCAGGTTTTATATTACAACATTTATTTTAACTACTTTATGATCAAAACCTTTTCTAATCTTGACAAAAAGAATATCATCGTAAAGGGCTGAGTCTGAAGGTTCCATATTTTGAGATAGAAGTGATATTTTGACAGAAATGTATTCATTTGTTACAGAAGAATGCATTAAAAAAATTTTCAATGGAATGTGGATGACTACCGGTGGCTATTTTTTGGCACAGCGCCTAAACAAAACCTCAAAAACTTCAGTTTTCAACTGCCAAATTTGGCACACAAACTTGGTTAGAAATTTGGCTTGGATTTTAAAGTAACTTTAGAGTATAAATATATGAAATAAAAATGTAGTACAGTACATTTGATTTACAGAAAATGTAAACTTGCATAACTCTTTCATACTTCATGTTTTTGAAGAGCTTTCACTTTTGCAATAATCTGCTGAGCGTATTTAAAACAAGACCAAATTTGGTTGTAATTCAAGAATGCTTTGGAATATAGACCTATTTAAATTTGAATAGTGCATTTCCAAATCTATTCTCAAAAAGGGGGGTGACAGTTCAGGGGTTAAATACATGCATTTACTTGCAAACACAATGACATGATTTATGCTAAACCCTCTATTGGTCAATAAGAAGGTGGTCTGCACATAGAATAAAGTTCTTAAAGGGGTCATATAATGATACATGCACTTTTACAAGTTGGTTGTACTGAAATGTGTGTTGGCAGTGCCTGTACACAACCATCATATAATGATAAAAATCCATCCAGTGTTTTTGTTTTAATCTCCTTATACGTTTTCCCCTGTCTTAAATCGAGCTGTCCGTCATTGTTGATACACTGGAGCAGAATGGCGTCTAAGCGATTGTGGTGTTCTGTTCTTGGGTGTAATAACGAACACAGCAGTCATTTTGATGTTCCTAAATTCGAACCGCTGAAGACACAGTGGCTGAGTTTTGTTTACGATGGGAATATTCCCCACGATCAACGTCAATGCGTTCATGTTTGCGCGAATCATTTCTCACCAGACTGCTTTTTAAACGAGGGTCAGTATAAAGCTGGTTTTGCTAAGAAGCTGCTCCTGAAAAAGGAATCGGTACCAACTATTCGTGTTCCTGCTGCACCTCCAGAAGAACTGAAGTGAGCAACGTTTTATTAACCTTTATAATAATATTTATATTAATCTTTGCAGATCGCTAGCTGCACACTTCACGATGAATGCGGCTAAGGTTTACACTCAGGGTACATTACGGCATGTTTTCTATGTACGACGTTCTCAATATAATTCATAATCTCACGTTTATAATGAACAACGCGTTATGGTTATTGTGTTACAAACGGTGTACATACAGAACAGAGGGGTGGGGTCAGCAAAGCTCATTATCATTTAAAGACATATGCACTGAAACGGCATGCTGACAACAGAGCTGTTTTTGACCAGGTAAAATAAGTGTTTTCTTACAATACTAATGAGAATTTTGAATTAAAGTATATTACAAACTTTTAATGTAGACTCTAGAGAATCATATTAGCTTGTACAAAAATGGCATTATATGACCCCTTTAATAAAAACTGGTTTGGCATGAAAGACATATTGCTACAATTAATTGTCTGGCACTGAAAATGAAAAGGTCCTACATTTGAGTATATTTGCTCAAGGAAGCATTTAATGTTTTAAAACATTATTTACTTTGTAATCTTAACATAGCTTTCTATTTTTGCTTACAAGTGTACTCCCATTCAAGCTAAATTCAAGCTTATTACGATATGATTAACATGTATTATTGAGCCTCCCCTTATTCTTGTTAGTTGAGAACAAATTAAAACAAATCTTGCAGAATAAGTAACAAGACATTGCTGTCTAGGCAAAGCATGCAGGTCTAAATGCTATCATGACTGTTCTCCTAGAATCAAAACCAATCACCACAAGAAATACCTCGACAGATTGCCAGTGTGTAGATACTGAAGGGAGCGATAGTGTGAACACTCAATGTAAGGGTGTTCGCTGAAGAACGTGTGGCAGCAGTTTTTGGAATGCTTCCCCCCTTTTCTGGGCTTTACTTGAGAAAATCAAGTCATGTTCAAATTCAACCGCTGCAAAACATTGAGATGTGTAGGGATTTTCCTTCTCTGTAACGGTTCACAAGGGATCTTCAATATTTTTTGGCAAACATGCTACTTTAATCAGAAAGGTAACAGATATAGTACACATCTAAGAGGCATAAAAACAAGCAGACATTCATGAAACTTATCTATATATAGTATTGACACACCCTTGCTTTTAAGTATGCTGTGTTCTGCTGCACTAGCTACTGTATACCCTAGACCATCTTTCTTAAGGACAGATTTTGTGCAGATTTGACTAAAAGAAAGTTCCACTTCCTATTTGCATTTGTTGAGGGTTATAATTAGCTAATGTGCTCAGATGGACACAAACATTAAAAAAAGTCAAGGCCTATATATTAAAGTCAGATGGGACACAACTAAAGCTGTCAAATATTAAGTTTGAATGCATTCAATTAATCTTCCTGGCTTACTGGACTAAACAGTTACACTATAAAACTATTAAACCTTGCAGTGGCAGGAAATTAATTTACTTTTGTTCCAAGTTTGGATTTAATTAATACATGAATTTACAGTTGAATCTCTAAATTGACTAATAAACCATGTTCTAATAAACATGATCCCAACTATGGACTTTTGGTGTTTTAGTATTAAAACCTGTAGCAATGCTTTTTGAAAAATACATAAACTCCAACTGTAGAAGTCAAGTAGAACAGAATAAAACAATTTTAATATCAAATTGGGATTTTTTATTTTATTTTTGTCAAATACAATTTAATGGCGTTTCACAAGTGATCTCTTTAGACTTAATCTTCCAAAACATTGACAGCCTTAATGATTACATATTTTGACAAAACAGCTTGAAAACCTTTTTCTTTGGTAAATGGTGTCACTCACTTTGTGAGTCTGGCTCTGTATAGTAGAGTGTGAACTTAAATTATAACAAAAAGAAGCACTGCTATGCTACATATTGATAGTATAGACAATTCTATGGACAATTATTTGAACCAGTCTTATTTACGGTTATAAATGACATTATCAATATATATCAATTAGTGTTTCGATTGAAACTTATTTCTTTGTTTGCTTGTATATTTTAATTGGCCAAGTTCTTCAAAACTTAATTACAGACAATGCTGTATTAGAAAAATAATGCTTTTTGGTATGTTAGCAAATGTGTCTACAAATTAATAAGTCAGCTTTACAAGTAGGTTACTAAAAGCAGTGCTTCAATTTTCCCACAAACTACACAACTGTATAATTTTGTGGTTGTGGTCTCATTTGAAAACTTTACAACACGTGCCAAACCAGTTCACACCAACTTGCCAAGGAAGGATATCTAACCCGGATCCAGCTAAATTTACTCAGTCTGGTCTACAGAAGGTCATTGATGCTAAATACAGTATAACAGACTTAAACCACTGCAAAAATTTTACTCGAGAAAATTAAATGGAAAAAAAACTGGCAAACTAGAAAACATAAGAACTTACTTCACAATAGAGAGAGATATATTTGTCTGTTCATTACTAATGTTTGTCAGATTGTTAGGCCGCATGTCCACCAAAGCGTTTTTAGCCAGCTGAAAACTCTAGGCGCTCTGCAGAAAACGCCAAGCTGTGGGCGCTTGAGAGCGTTTTGGCAGCGTAGTGTTTTTTCAGTTGAGACCTTGCTATTATACGTAATATCCGTGGAAGTGTTACTAGTATCTCATTTTTCACGGATTGTTTGTTTCTATATAAAAATGTCGATACAATGAAGTAGTATCAATTATTGTGCTTGTCGTCATCTGTTGACGTTGTACAAGCAGAGTGTGGCGGTTGGTCGGTGTTGTATTTGTCCCACCCCTCCTTCACTATGATTGGACAGTTGGGTAAAAAGTGACAGTGATGAGCGCTGCTTTTTACCCAAAGTTATATGGTAAGTTTTATTAGTAAAAAAAAAAGAGAGCGCTCAGCGAGAAATAGAGAAATAGATGCTCAGCAGCTCCTCGGTAAGAGTATTGCACACTGAGTCCGAAATTCGCATCCGAATTAAATAATTGAATAAAAAAGATAAAAATAATTATGACCTCAAGTTATGTCAATCACGCTTGCACACTGCCTCCAAAACTTTCGTCCGTCATAAAAAAAATTTAAACAAAATATCGGATCGGGTTAGATTTTCTGCGTTTTTCGCATCCGTAGCAAGCAGTTTGAATGGTGTTTTGACAATTCAGAGCAACCGAATCACGAATACGAAAAAATGCATAAGAAAATTTCGGACTCAGTGTGCACTGGCCTTAACACTCCTGAAGCTTTAAAAACACGGTCCTCCCGTTGAAAACAATTGGAAAAATATGCTAGCTGCAGGGAAAAAAGCTTTGGTGGACACACGGCTTTAAATGCAAGTTTGTGATCTTTTCTGGGGTATGTGCTGGTATACACTGACTGATGCATCTATGAACAGCGGTTTGAGTGCCATTAACTCATAAGAAACTTCTAAATTTAAAGAGAATTCAATAAAATTTTAGTTAAGCTAATCTGGAAAGAAAAGTCTTTAAGACAATATAATAAACATTTTATGTCATTAAACACACAAACACAAGGCAACACGCTTTTAAGGTTACCTACAGACGTACTAAAAAACAAAACAAATGCACGATTACTCAAACATCGTCCCATCTTTCAGCCCTCACATTCGAGTAGCTACCATTCTCAAACAAATCTATCCTTTATTTTTATTTTTTTAAGACCAGGACTTTAAAGAATTTACATTCACTTACTGGATTTAAAGCTAAATGTAATTGCATTTTAAGAGGTCTCTAGTAAAAATGTGGGTGGGTCATCCTCCAGATTTTTTTACTGGAGTAGATTAGGGGTGTTCCCGAAGTCAAATAGTTTTTTAAAAATCTCTATGCAATAATGAGTGAGGTGAATAATGAGTGAGTAAAAATGAAACGAGTGTAAATCCGTCTATGCGTGCATCTCTCAGAAATCATAGCTTGGCAAGAGTAATATCAAATCAAATAGGCTACTACATGTTCTACGATATGATATTGTATATTATTGTATGTATATTTAAATGATTTAAGCCTTGTACTATATGATAGGCTATTCAACTGAATGGAATAAGCACAGCACGGTCACAAATCAAACGCGTTAATTGCCATCTCTGCGCGTCTCTGTCTCAGCAACCAAACCAGTTCTAATAGCCAATAATCAACTAAGATTCATATTCAACTAAGATTCAACTAAGATTAAACTTCGTATGATCTGTATTCTAACAGTTCCCATAGGAACCTGAGACTCGCGCTTGGGACAGCACATGCGCATTGGCTCGTCTGGCCTGAAAATTAAGTGTTTGGTAGTGGGACTCTGAATGAACCAGGTGAAATGGATTTGAGCAGCAGCGTGGAAATCAACGCTATAGCTAAAACGCAGAATGGAGTTAAATTTATTAGGGCTTTTCTCAAGTGGAATGGATTTTACTGATGGCGCTCTCAAACACACATACCAGTATGCGATGAATTAGACGGTAGAAGTGAGTGGGTCAAATATCATTGGTCTTAAAAAAAGTGGGGTCCCACCCATATACAATGGTTCCGACGCCCATGCGCATACCTACATGTTGGTGTAACTTTATTGGATACCTTTGAATGAAAAAAAGAATGGATAATTTATTTCTCATATTGAATATTTCCAAATTGCAGTTCACGTTCTATGCCAAGATTAGTAAAAAATACCTCTGATCCGCTGGGGGGGAAAATGAGGAAATGTGCATTTGTTTTGTGTGATTTTCATCTTAACCTCAAACTGAATCGCTAAACACAAACACACCTATTAAACTAACTGAGGACAACAAGTTTAGACAGACATGTTAATTAAAGAAAATCTCCACTAAAAAAGCTCTGCTGGCCTAATGCTGACTGTAGCTCCATCCAATAAAACAGAGCAGTACATTTAAAGGATTAGTTCACCCAAAAGTGAAAATTCTGCCATTCCAAACCTACAAGACTGTTGCCCATCTTCAGAACACAAATGAAGATACTTTTATATTCTCTCATAATTGTTGTCCAGTCATCGCAACCAAAACTTTGACTAATCAAGAAGAACAAAAAGTATCCTTATGAATCAACCAATTTAATTCAAGTCTTCTGAAGAGACAATTGCTTAATATGACCAACAGATTTGATTTAGGCTTTAAATAACATTTAAACATTGATTAAAGAAAATAGAGGCTCAACTGTGCTGGCTTGAAGCACAAAAAACAACCAGGCTTGTTCTTAAGTGTCACACAAGCACGTTCAAGCTTCCATGAGAACTAATGAGGTTTGTTCTTGCGTTTCCAATACAGTTGAGCTTCTGTTTAACATATTTGATGTGCTCAATATATTTGATTTTTTTTTATGCAATTATAAGCCCAAAATATAGCTGCAAACAACCATTATTGGGGCCAAGTGCAAAGACAACAAAACATGCCAACCTGTCTGGTAGTGTCAGACCAACTGCAACAAGCAATTAAAGACATTTTAAGATGATTTAGGGCAAAATGAGTGAAAAAAGAAAATCATAGTCACTAATAACATGATTTACTGGTTTGTCACTTTTGACCAATAGGTGGCGCAGTTATGAAATTCATGTGGTGTGGACAGAGTGAGGTGACAATGACATACAAAGTTTGGTGACAATATATCAAGGCATTGCAGAGATAAAGCCTGAATAGTCCTTTTGGCATCATGCCTCAACTTTGCTGCTGAGGTATAAGAAAACGTTTCATCTATCGACACAAAATCCATAACATTTTGTTGGCACGGTCTAGAGATGACACGATTCGATTTTGGTGAAAATCGGACAAACGGTCTAGGAGAAGTTAGAAAAAGTAGGTTTTAAAAGAAAATAAAGATGGCGAACAGGAAGTTTGGCTGACTATGGCAAAATTGTTATCTATGTTTTCGGCATAATCCGGAATCTATTAAGACCAGTGTCATTACAATAGGCAAATTTATTTAAAGGTTATTAGCATTTTTGGAAATGTATAACTTTACCACAAGGTGGCGCTACCCGAAACTTTGAGTACCTTCAAGGTATGGTGCCAGTGACTCAGAGTTTCGTAACGATACGCTAAGGTTTTTATAAAGTATAGCATTTTATATCACAATACTGTATTGAAGTCAATGACAATTTCATGTTTTGTTCTATTATTGCGCCACCAAGAGGCACAATGTGTCCTCAGAGTGAGCGCATTCAAATGTGCGTGTCAGCGATTTTGGTGAAAATATGTCATTTCATTTTGGAGTTATAGACATTTAATTTATATGTACAAACACAAATTGCCCACATCTGACATTGCATTTTCTTGCCAGTAACTATTAAGATTTTGAATAATAATAAGAACACCAACGATTTCAATAATTAAACCTCTCCATCACATGGACTACTTTGACACATCAAGAAGTACAAAAATATATTGTAAAGTTTTGGTTGCATAGACTTTCAATGGATGGACAAAAATCTGTGTTCATCTGACTGTGTTCCGAATATGAAAAGAAGTCTTATGGGTTTGGAACGTTATGAGAGTCAGTAAATTATTTGGGGGGGACTATCCTTTAATTGAAATAATAAAATGTATGTGGTTGTTCATTTGCATTCGTTTTTAGAATTGAAATGTGTTTTGAAAGAAAAATCTATGGACATTTTTCCCTGTGTTATGTGGAAAATACAAATAACATTCATTTAGCAAATTGTATAACTATAGACATTGTACTACAAAGGTGTCAATACCTTATTGTATGCAAAATAATTCTTGCAATAATATTTGCATTTACATTCTTCTGATTGTGGCATAAAGTCAAATGATTTTTCAGGACTCAATTATTAGAAGTGTCTAAGAATTTTAAAGCTTTCTTGAGCCAATCAGGTATAAATGTGAATTATGTATCAAGGCTTTCTAGTTGCATTTCATCTGGTTTCATGACATGGTCAAAATCAAAATGCAGGCTCTATGGCAGAGCTTTTTATTTATGGAGATTCCCTTTCACACTGTGATGTAACAAAAAACATCTCATGAAGTCGCATGATAAAGCATTTAAAAAAAAGAAGAAAAAAAAGACAGTGACTTACTCCGGTTTGGCTCCCTGCACCAACAAGGCATTAATACACTCCATGTTACCGGCCCGAGCTGCTTTGTGAATGGGTGTTTCACCCACATAATCCTGAAACCATATGGTAAATGCAACATTTTAACAGGCTTTCACAACATTAATTGAACAGTTCTCCAAACTTACCATGCAACAAACAGGCTGACAATTTATTTATCATTCAAAAGCTTTAATGGGCACAGTCTTCTTCAGCATGGTTGAAAACCATGTGGATCTAAAATGCTGTATAAAGGTCCGTGTCTGCACCCCTGGTAGATATCACTCTGAAGAAGAGAATCTAACAGAACACTCAGCCAGTGAGTCATAAGGAAGATATTGAACTCTTCACCCTAACACAACAGCTCCCCCAAAGGCGTTAAACTGAAGCACAGACAATAATTTGCTCCTAAATAACCCAGATAATACCACAAAAATGTAGGTCAAACCACACAATTACTGCAGAAACAGTAATACAACAGGGATTGCTCTCATTCACGTCCTCCTGAACCCAACACAATAATACAGGATGGACAGCTCCATCAGTCTAGTAAAAACATGTGATAAGTGATGTCACTATTAAACAAAATTACAGTAAATGCAAGTCAAGCCTGCTTTGGAATGCCCGGTTGATTCGTTTATTATTTAAATGGTCCAGTAATCACTTTTAAAGCAGCACGATTCTGGATAAATAATAAAAGAAAATATAACAATGGTGTAATGATACAATCTTTATTTGAAGAATCAAGTTACTTATCGTAACCAACAGTGTTTATATCCCTTTATCCAAATACAAGTGATAATTGAAATATTGTGACAGAAATAATGATACTGTGAGTGGTTGAAAAGATTTGTGAAGATGTTTGTATCATGACAGCTGATCTCTCTGGGTCAGTGGCAGTGCAAACGCATATTTGAATGTTTCGCTGCGATCATACTTGTCAAAGGTTCAACATACATGGCAGAATTGTTGTAATTTAGTAATAGGATCGCTGGGGTGTTTGAATCAAGATCACAATCTTTTAACAATTAATCGTGCAGCTCTAATCAATTTTAATGCAAAACACCTGAACCTATACTTAAGACTTTAGCATCACTTTATTATCAGTTGCAACTACAACTGTGGAGAAATAAAAATCCAATGAAAACAAAATTCAAAAGAGCATGGGGGAACACAAACTAATTTGAAAGACAAAAACCCTAATCCAACAGTTAAGACAGGACACATTCTGAAAGGTTTGTCAAAGTATGTTGGTATTCTTAAAGGTGCTTGAAGCTATGTCAGGTGACGTCGCTTCTTCTTGACGTTTTAAAGAATTGTCAAACAAAACGGAGGCTAGCTAGACCCTCCCTCCTCCTCATCCGCACACTAATACCCCAAACGCCACCTCCAAATCATTCTTATCGGTTATTGGCTGGAACAGTTTATTTTGTTTCGTGGTGCGGGTTAGCCCAGTCTGTTTTTGTTGCCGTTTGTGGAGCCTGGGGTGTCTGCATAGACCGCGTTTTTTACAGTGTGTTCAGGAAACAGGCAGCTAGCGGATAGTGAGGAGATGTTTGCTGTATGTGACAAAAAATGTTTTGGCCTAAAAAACGCATGACATCGCTTAGAGCACCGTTAAACAACTCCTGAGCAAATAGCCTTAACAGTTCAGTATGCACATTTAATTCAATTATATATAGTTTTTAGATATTTATCAATATCAATTTAACATGCATTTATTTAAAAAGGAAATTAGGTATCACTTTACAATAAGGTCTCATTTATTAACATTAGTGAATGCATTAAAGGGATAGTTCATCCAAAAATGAAAATTCTGTCAGTAATTACTCACCCTCATGTCGTTCCAACCCCGTAAGACCTTCGTTCATCTTCGGAACACAAATTAAGATATTTTTGATTAAATCTGAGAGCTGGATCACTCCTCCATAGGCTTCTAAGGGATTGAAACTTGACAGCCCCGAAAAGTTATTAAAGAAATCGTTAAAAAAGTCCAAGTGGCTAGATCTTAAGTTTATCAAGCGACGAGAATATTTTTTGCGCGCAAAAAAAAAAAAAATTACGACTTTATTCAACCATCTCTCTTCTCTTCCATGTCATTCTCCTAAGCTGTTGACGTAGTGTAACAGCGCAGCGCTTCTGTGTTATACGTCACACGTAGGCTCACTATTGGCCGACGCTGGTCATGTGTGTGATGCGCGTGACGTTCAACCAGAAGCGCTGCGCAATAACACTACGTGAAATCTCCAGGCCGAAAGAGAATACTTGAATAAAGTGGCTATTTTTGTTTATTTTTTGTGCTCAAAAAGTATTCTCTTAGCTCGATAAACTTAAGATCTAGCCACTGTAGTCACTTGGACTCTTTTAACGATTTCTTTAATAACTTTTCGGGGCTGTCAAGTTTCAATCCCTTAGAAGCCTATGGAGAAGTGATCCAGCTCTCAGATTTAATCAAAAATATCTTAATTTGTGTTCCGAAGATGAACGAAAGTCTTACGGGGTTGGAACGACATGAGGGTGAGTAATTACTGACAGAATTTTCATTTTTGGGTGAACTATCCCTTTAACTAACAGTGAGCAATTCATTATTATATTAACTGTTACTCAATTAAAAAGTTTATGTTCTCAATAGATCAGTGCATTTACTAATTTTAACAGATCCATCTTTTGACCTTAATGTATAGGTAAATGTTGAGATTAACATTAAATAAGATTAATAAATGCTGTAGAACTATTGTTCATTGTTAGTTCATATTTACAAATGTAGTCAACTAATGTTAACAAACAAAAACTTGTAAAGTGTTACCGAAAATGACAATCTGTCATGCATGTCACTTTTTTTATCTTAGTCTACTTGTCTTCATCTGTTGAAACCTCTTAGCCTCTCCCTTTAGGCTAATTCACAGACTACAGTGCTCAACCCTTGGTGAAAGACGTCACCATTCAAAGATCTTTCTATCAGAAAGAGGATCATCCCTAGCAATAGGATCAGTTTGGCAGAGATTTGTGCACCAGGACAACAGAGAGAGGATAGAGAAATGAAGGAACTGGAGGCAGAGAAGGCAACTAATAAGAGGACATTAAGGCACTTCCTCACAGATAAATAGTATGAAGGAAGACAGTAACTAATAATTCAACAATACCAATATTTTACCAAAAACACTGACACTGAAAAGTTTTAATTTAGCTGAAAACCGCAAGTTAAGCTAATAATTAATTACTGCATATAAATCACAACACAAGGCAGTTTTATATCAACATTTTAATGTTATAATTGTTTCTACTCTAATGTGATCTTTAAATATAAAAAATGAAATGTAGCTATAACAACTTGTTTTCATTAAAGATGTATTCAAACATACATTAATGAAGACAACTGGTTAAGTAAAATGTACAATGTATACATAGTATAAGTAAAGTATAATGAATATGCGATATAATGCATATATTTTCAAAATGCTCCTCTCTAAAGTATTTTTTTCTAGCTAACCAATGTAACATTACAAGACATACGGTTTACAAGCTGTTTGGTTTTGACATCTTTGGAAAAAAAAATCTCCACAAATAATAAAATCTCAACTCAACTCAAGTTCAAGTCACATATAGGACATCATAAGTCCTGTATATTGTCATACCAGTATAGTATAGTACTACCCTCATCACTAATGCCAGATATTATTGTACATGGACCAACCTGTCTGTTTATTTCAGCCCCAGTGTGTAAGAGCCACAGCAGGCATTCAGGATTTCCTCCAAATGCAGCAATGTGAGCCGGGGTCTGGGCGAACTGTGTTGTCAGTGCATTAACTTCACATCCCACCTGCACCAGCCTTATAACACACTCCAGCTGTTTTTGACAGAGAGAAAAATAAAAAAATAAAATCAACAAACGTTTAAATGACATTGAAATCACCATGCTTGTCAACACATGACCAATAGAACATTTGTGATAAGGAGTGAGCCTTTAGCTCAAGCTGCAGTTTATATCATCAGACTTCACAGTGGTTAACAGTTAATAATTCTCATATTTTTTAGAAGTGGCTTTTATAATAAACACATGAGTAAGCAGAGACATCTAGACAAGTATCTTACCTGACACTAATATTAACATTGGCAGTCTTCTCAGTTTCCATGATTTGGTTCTATTTATTAATTTTATGATTATATTTTTTCAACGGATACCATCCATATTGAAAGGATGGTGTTCAAACGGTAGCTCAGGTAGTTCAAACCACACAACAAGAAGCCTTAGTATAGTATAATACAATATCGGCAATCACAGACATTCACATGCGGACGGGATTAGATTTCTGATTAGATTTGCCGAAAAACACTAGGTAATTTGCCCTGGAGTTTTTACCGAGGTTTTGTAAGAAAAGCACACGGCAGATTCAGACAGGATCAAAATCAAAGTATGCCTGTGAGAAACAAATTTCTCTAACGCCCTTCCATGAAAACTAGTCCCGTCTGAATAGGGCTTAAGAAATCAAATAGTTTGAGCCAGAATGACTGCTGATCTCTCTGACTAGGTATTTGAAGCTCATGTTCTCTGCTCTGCTATCAGAGACCAGCAGCTGTGTTGCAGTGTCAACATGGAACACCATGGTGTAAGGGAAGTTTACTTTATTATAGCCTGCCCTACACGAAATCGTATATATTAAGTAGTACACAAAATGTTCAAATGTACCCGACTCTGCAAATGTGTGCAGTGCTTTAATTTTCTGACTGCACAAATCTTGATAATTTCCTATCTTTGGTCCTCCTTTTCTCTTTTTGCATTGTGTCTGTATGGGAAAAGTGTTTATTTTATGTGTATTTTCACATTAATGTTTTGCTTGTTTAAGTTCAAGTTAATCCATTGCTAATAACATTTATTCCACAGTAATGTAAAGGGTGAATTCACATTGTAAAATAAGTGTGTTGTGCATCTTCCACCTTGTTAATTCTTTGTAAAAGTATCAAATATACGTTTCCTTTCCTTTTCTGCACTCTGTATGAGATTGGGGGAGAAATGTAAAGGGCGAACTCACGCTCTAAAAGACTGCTTTATCTTTTATCAGTTGATGCCCATCTATTACACTACAAGACAACAATTTACAATGGGGCAACTTATTACCCTGTTCTCTGGCTGTTCTCCCTTCTTGACATTAATCAAACTCTCCAACACATGGAAAAATTGTAGAGTAAGTCCTACCACTTCTGTTAGCAGTTTGAAACTCCTTCATGGCCAAAACATATGTGAAATGTGCAAAATCAGCAGACGTTAGGAGCAGAAACACTTAGACTCCTCTCCTCATCTAATATTTGGGAAGTTATAAAAAAGGAGGAGGGAGAGGATAAAGTGGCAAAAAATGTATGGCAACACATCACTGGTAAAATACGAAGAATAGTAAAAACTCTCAGAGGTGTACAGAAGTGTAGAATGGTCATCACAAAAACAAAAAAAAACTAGAATTGTACTAAAGCTGAGGAATTTGAGCCAGTGCCAAATGTGTTGAAGTGTGGAAAACATGGCACATTTTACAGGACTGGGTCTTTGCTCAGAGGGTTTCTGTGGAAACTTCCATTAGGAATAATGCTAAAAATAGTTACACACCACTAAGGCTTTTCCTTTTTTCCACAATGAATGTTGGCATTGAAAAATGAGGTGATGTATTTGAAATAACATCAATATTAACTGTAGACATTTTCATCAGCACAAAGAAGCCATCTGCACTACTACAACAAAACTGTATATAACCTCATGTTACATCACATCATTGGCCTAAGATCATGCAAACTTAAATCAATATTATCATAAAAATGTGAAATATTTAAAAGGCATAAGAGTTTATTGTGCAGGCTTAATTATCATGTTCAAATTAATTAAATCATGAATTAAAACGTATGGCATCGAATTCTTAAAAATAAAAATAAATAAATCCATAAAAAAGGGACAACAATAAAACAACTCGCAAAACAAAGTTTGGATTTTAAATTCGTGTTTTTGGCGCGTGGTGTTTTATTGGTCTTCGCTCAGCCAATGAATGAATCAGTGAGCTCGCGCCTGTGCGTACTGGCGCTTGATGTAGCAGCCTTCCTGGCTACTGTCCATGCAAGTTGATTTGTCCAAGTAATGTGATCCAGAAACAAAGAAACAACCTGTAATGTCTATACTCGGCTTGATTTCGTCTATTCAATATAACTAATACTCGTTACGCACGTTAGATAGACACTGCCACTGACGCTGCAGTCTGCTTCTTCTCAGATAGAAATCATAATGCTCTCTGACTCGCAGTTCAAACATGTATTAAGTGATTAATCTCTGCTCATACCCATCATGCGATTTTGTACGCAGCCGCTAAGAATATGACCTGTTTTCTGCCGATGGCCTTATTGTCCATACGGCAACCCATTTCTTATTGATGAGATTTGTTACCATATCTTGAGTTGTTTGTATATGCACATGTTGTGGTTCAGTTCTTGATGACAGCACGTCTGACTAATGATGTTACACCCTCGTTATCCCCTAAATAATCGCTTCTCCGGAAGCCACTGTAACGCTACTTGGAAAATAACTGCATTAGAAAACATACTATGAGGTTAATGTTTTTCTGTTACCTTCCCGAAGTGTGCTGCCCAATGAATGGGGGTCCAGCCGTAAAACGAGTCTTCGGCAACCAGATCCGCCTGGTTGGTGGAGCACTGAAGCAACGAGCACAGAACGCCGACGTCTCCATCCCTGCATGCGCGGTGAAGCGGGTAACGTATGTTCAGCACCTCGTCGTTGGAGAAACCGGGCTCCAGCTCTACAGACATGCTCCAGCAGTTCTGCTGTGACGCGGAAAAGCCTAATTATTTGGCTTATGAACGCCCTAGGGGTGAGCAAGGCGCTGTGCTCAGATAGCAGCACCGTCCACTCCACACTACACACACAAAGGAGGCAGCAGTGAGACTTAACTACGAGTGAACGGCGCTCGCTCACTCTCTCAAAAAGTATCTTCAGTGGCTGTTTGGAAATCCCGTGCTGGAGTTCTTCTGGGGCTGGGGATCAGGTTGACTCAGGTCCCAGACAACATAGACATAATATAATACATAGACGCCCTATTGGCCGCTGGAGCGCACGTCAACGGCGCCGCCATATTGGGGATGGCAACTTTCCCATACCTCTCATACTGGGAATGAGAAAAATGCCTGTTTTGTGCGCTGCTTGGGGCTGTACAAATCGCCACACAATTGAAAAAAAGTTTTCGAGGAATTATCTTTCACAGGCAAGACTGAACGTTTGTTTTTGGTTGTATTTGGTCATTATTTAATTAGTAATAGTAACGTTCAGAGGATAAATTAAAAAATACTACTGTTATTGTGTCACGAAATGTAGTTTTAATAGTTTTTCAGTCGACAATGTAGTTGTTTAAAGCTTAAATATGTGGTTTGTTTATAAAGATAGCGCCTATTTAAAAATTTGATCTGACGGTTTCGGAGTTGTACGACGCGATCACCGGGCGCTCGGCGCTCATTAAGCCCGCAGAGGACAGCCTTACCTCGGCCAGAGCGTCTGAAGTTTGCCGCCGGCTCGGATGTCTCTAGTCTAGTGATTAAACATGAGATATTATTCGTCTTGTGTATATCTAACGGGCGATCTTTGGTCTCATTAATCTATAAATGGTTCCCTGGTAAATCGTTTTGGCTGAGGGCAAAGTGAAGTTTCATAACTTTATATTTAGGCTTTTTTAACGTTGTATCCTGCTGTATGTTTGACTGAAGCTACTTCTGCTATTACTGATCAATAAAACTGAAATTTAACAAAAAGAGTTAAATATTAAATATAAGTCACTATTTAACTTATTTTTTATTGTGTATATTCTGTAATTGATATTTCTTATTCTATTGCTATTATTATAGTATTATTAATAAACCATATACTATTATCAATATTTTTGTGATTGTATTATTGTATGATATTATATAATTATACTATTCATTACTATTTTATTTGCTGTATACTATTTGTTTATGTTATTGACTAAACTATTTACTATTACTTCTCACAAATGTTAGTTGTACCATAACATATGTATTAGCATGGATCCATCAGTTATCTTTGTTATTGCTCAAATCTGGTCAATCACAGAAAATGCTTTTTCCACAATAAGAAAACTTAAATTATATCTCAGTATGGGGGTCTTCATCATTCTTATCCAAGAATAAAAAGCCAGATACATGACAAGTCTGAGCTTTGATCATTCTTTATTAAAACAAATATTTACAAGTGTAACTATTGAGATTTTAAATAACTAGAGATGGAACTTTTTGTACACCACATACAAACCACTGAAATCGGTTGATAAATATAAAAACAGTTTTTGTTTTTATCCAGAAAAAAACGCAGCTCACCCTTGATTACAGTGCAGTCTTGCCCTCCGCAAAATGGCGGACCCGTTGACGTATCGCAGCAACGTTCCAAAGCGGCCAATAGGGCGTCTATGTATTATATTATGTCTATGCCAGACAACGCATGACGTATGGAAAAACCCGCCATGGATTCTCACCGGGCGTGTTCAGGATCTCGAGTTGAAACCAAAATACGCCTTTTACAGAACATTGAATGCATGGTGGTAATATTTATTAAAATTAATATATTAATGCGAGGCTGTCTAAATGTAAACTCAATAGTGTGCTTATATGTGGTAACATCTAAAGATGGTTGCATACAAGTCAAAATAATTGAATCTGAGTATAATCCTTGAAGTAACCATTGCAGGTCCGACTTATGATTAATCACGTTCGCCTTTTTGTTTTCACCAAGTACAACGTTTTCCTGGATCAACAAGTACAAAGTTTAGGCTTATAACCAGTCCTTTACATCAGTATTATTCACCTGTCATTTCCATTCGATTTTATGGATAACTTTAGGGTAGGGATAGGTTCAGGGGTGGTGAATGTGTTAGAACGAAGGATATTTTTGGATGGGAATGTTGTTCGAAATATGTTGATCCAGGAACATTACTTGGTAAAATCCATAGACAGTAAAATCACGGTGACCGATTTTTACTCTGCCCCTCTGGCATCCACATTAAAAACTTCCCGGAGGCGCCCCTAGCTGTCTGTGGTCTGTTCTCGGTTTGGGGGATGGGTGACAGCAGGGAGATGACTTGTTTTGCACCGAACAGTGGAGGGCGCTCAATACGTCGTTTAAACATTTTAATAGGTCAGAGGTCTTTATCAAATGTGCTCTTTTTGAAATGAAAACAACCAATACAGCTAATGTTTCGTCTCTGTCATCTGCAGGAGAGGTAATTTTACCGTTTTTACCAGTTCAAGTTTGTTGTTGAGAAACTAGGTCAGTTAAGTGGATGAAAGCTTTTAGTGTTTAGCAAGCTAACTTAGTAAGCTAAAATGTTTGTTTGATATTTCTACCCTGTAACCATATCAAGACTAATTAAATAGACTGTCACCACAAAAGTATTTAAATCGTTTTCCAAGACCAACTCTCAGTTATAACGACGTTTTAAACTAGGATAAGTTGACTTAGTTGTAGCAAGACTAACGCAACCACCAGCATTACCACAAGATGTCATTGTTCCACCACTAACACGTTCAATAATGCACAATAAACTTCAGGGGGAATTTTGTATCGTTACCGTACATACAGCAGATGGCCCTGTCCAATCTTAGACGTACACTGTAACGTTTGTCTACATCTAACAGTAAACAAATTATCCTGTGTGTTATAGGATGTGGGATCAGATTGCTTCGTTCGAGTCAGAAAGCAAGACTTGGAGAAACTGGAGGCAGAAGTCAGAACACTACGAGAGTTTATGCCAAAAGTAATCAATAGTGACTTTATTGATACTATCCATAAAGGACGGTCTCTGGACGCATGTAAGCAAAAACTCTTTAATAGTGCCCAGTTATGACACAAAAGAATGGACTAGGCTAATATGAAAACAATATGTGCTTTGTACATGCTATAGACATCGATAGTATAGAGATAAAGCTGATATGAAGATTTTAATTCAGAAGCTGGAATTTGAATTAAACTTGCCACACCACTCAGGAAGTTGAATTGAAATTTGAATTGGAATAACAGGAAGGGGAATCTACTGAAATTTAAAAGAAACCAACCCGGTTAATGCATTCTGAAAAAATAAAGCATTTTTCCACTATACACCTCATTCAGAGCAGTGCCATAGCATATATGAAAGCTAGGCTGTTTCCAATGACATCCGCTGTAAACAGCTCCTAGATCTCTTATAATTTTCCACAGCTCATGTCTGGATTTTTTTCTTTTTGTCTACTGACATTTTATCAGCAGAACAATTCAAAAACACAATAAATGACAGTACAATCCACTAAAATCCCTCACAGTATCACTTTCATTCCCATTAACAACGCTGCTGTGAATAAGGTCAATGGTTTTCAAAAGTTACAGTACTTATACAATATTTGTCACTTGTTCAAAACATAGCTTGAAGCCCAACAATCAAAGTTTGTCTTTGCAAAGGCAAACTTTGCTAGTTAACAGTTCCAGTTATTTCATTCATTTCTACTACTTATATTCAAATTCAAATAGCAATTTAGCATCCTGTTCCCTAGATCAATTTAACCCCGTTTAACAGCATTTGTAACAATACTAAATGGTGAATCTTAATATGTTAATTCTGACTGTTGACTTTTTAAAAAATTCTTGATTGTTATATAGTTAAAGAACGCAATGACCGTAAGCAGCAGCAACAGAGAGACGATTGTCTGCACATCCATTCCAGACTAGATGCTGCACTGAGTGACTGTCAAAGAGAGAAACAGGTACCAAAATAGAGGAGTAAAGAAAAGGATGAGACCACACTGAAAAGAAACATCATGATTTATAGGAAGATTCTTAGAAAGCATCTGCTCAAATTATTTAAAATAAGACAAAATAAGCTTTAAAATAAGTATAAACAAAAAAATATTTTATACATATGAACAATTGGAATTGGAAACCCTAACCAATATACTGTATGTCAAGCTCTAAAATATCTTATCAGGTAGAAATGGCTGAAGTTTAGTTCAATTATTTATATTATTTTTATTTAATCATTAATATACACATTTTAATATATACATTTGTTATATATTGTTAAAAGTTTAAAAATGTAGCAGAAATATTTTTAGGACTTTTGATTATTATCTTTGACAATGAAGGGCATAGGAGTCAAGAAGGTTGTTATGTAAATCTCCTACATTTGTAGGAGAAGCTGGTTCTAAAGCAGCAGTTATGGGAGTGCAGAGAGCAGCTGCAGCAACAGAAAGACTTTTGCACTGAGCTGGGCTCTGCGTCTTGCACCCTGCTCTGGAGTGCATCTCAAAGGGAGGAAGCGATCAAAGACATATTGGCTGATGTAAGTTTGTACCATTTTGAGAATGGACACTATTATTAAGCGGTGACTTCCAGTTTAAGTGAAACCTGGGTTGTTTAAAAAAAAAAAAAAAAAGATGATACATTTGTTTTACCTCAACCGAGTAGGTTTACTCTGTATACACGTGTGTCCACAGGGTAAACTGGAGCCCTTCCTCAGCATAGCAGGTCAAACCTTGGAGTCGTTCATCAAGTTTCTGGATGAAGATGCAAAGCCACAACAGAGTTACAACTCGCATGAGCATCATTTCGTTCTGGCGCTGGCTGGCGTTGTTACCAGTGAGTTTGGTTTAAATACTAGTTCCATCTAACGGTCATGACTTATTTATATATTATTACCATCTCAAGAACATGTGAAATGGTAATTCTATTCACTTGTTTTAGATGTAGCTGCTGTGTCTTCTGGACGAGACTTCCTGTCCTCTTCTGCCCACATCCTGTTGGGTACTCTGATGCGGCTACTGGGACTAATGAAACCAGGAGTATTTCCAAAACTCAAAGTGTATGTCACAACTTAAAAGTACACATCCGAAAATGACTGATATCAGTGATTTAAATATTTATTTGTGAAAATAATAAACAAGATGTGGACTTTTCAGGGTGTAAGGAAAATATGCAATACAATTTTATTTTACATAATGGTTACACCACATGACATTTTTTTATTCATGAATAAAATGTTTTAACTAGATTTTTAAAAGATTTTTCCTTTTACCCGTGGACACTTATGTGATTGACCCAATATGCAGTCTTACTTTCACATGCAGGTTTTTAGAAGAAATTGAGTTGTTATTGTATACAATGTTTATTGTAAGTTAATGTATGTGCTTCTTTCTGAAGTATGTAACTTTATATTTTTGTTTGCAGATTGATGCTAATGGCTTTATATAACATCACTATCAGTGTGAACGGACTGAAGCTTATAAGTGAGAGTCCTGGACTTCTACCTCTTCTGTGCACGCTTCTGGAAGGTGTGTATGTATATGTTTGTGAGTTTCTGAGAGAGCTTCTCAAAGCTTTAGAGTTCATATAATCCCAGTCAGATGGCATCACAACGTTGTTCATGTAGAGCAGGGTTTCCGAAATGGGTGTTTACGAGGGAAGTGCAAGTGCAGAGTTGACAAAATAAATAAATGCACAATTAGTCAAAATAAAACTGAAATCAAGATATACCATAGTGTGTTTTCAGATCAAATGCTGTGATTTAATTAAATAATGGTATAGTCTGTTGACTTACACACATGCAGCTTACAATGTTTTCAGCATCAGAGCACCTTGCCTTCTCACAAACGGTATCTCTGTATGTAAAATGAGTTTAATGTGCATTTTGGCAAAGCGATGTGTGCTAAGTTCACTTTATTTACACATCTCCACAATTTTGGACAGAACAACATTTCACCACTATTCTGCCAAAATAAAAGCTTGCGGATTTGAACTTTTAAAAGTGAAGAATTTAATAATCTTATTTACTATTATTATTGTAACTTGCAGTTTAAAATAAAATAATCATTAGGTCTATAATTATGTATTTTATTTTATAGGACAGTTGTAATTTACAACAATAATAAACTGTATATCTTAATTTTTATCATTAAAATAGTTATAATAGTATGCCATATATATATATATATATATATATATATATATATATATATATATATATATATATATATATATATATATATATATATATATATATATATCAGTGTTTCCCATACATTCATTAATTTGTGGCGGGCCGCCACAATATCAACGCTGACCGCCACGGATTGATTTTCAGATTTTTAAACTATTTAATATGGGTAAAATTGTATTTTATTGTAGAGCTGCGCGCAGCTTGCTCCTCTCTCTCTCTCTCTCTCTCTCTCTCTCTCTCACACACAAACTGACAACGGAGGCGCGTGCGAATAGCCCCGCCTCCTCTTCGAGCACAGTCTCAAAACATGAGCATGCGTTGGAGGACGGATTGTTGCGGTCACTGCGGAGCTTATTTTCCCAGCGAATATTCCAGAATCAATCCGGAGTTGAAGGGTTGTAATGAACACTGCTGCAAAACAACTCTGATAAGTTATTCTATGTTAAACGCTGTCGCGTTTCCATTAGATTCAGGGTTTCCCGCAGCACTTTGTAACTAAGGCGGCCGCCTAAGCAACACACGCCTTAACTAACGTTACGTCGTCAAAAAAATGTATGAGCGAAGCCTGCCTTGTTACTCTGTCCTGTTTATAGCTTAAATTCTCTGCCCGAGCAAGAACTTGGGCCGATATTTCCCGCCTCCATCCTCGGGCCGGGTCCTTGATCTAGAGACGTGCGGCGCGGGCCTAGATTTGATGGCCGAATGCGAGCGCAGGCGTGGGTGGTAATGCACTCACTCTGTGTGCGCGGGCTGTGGGAGAATAAAACGATTCACAGGACTCCCGCAAATTATAAATATCAATGAATAAAACATATAAAAACTAATAAATGTTTATTAATCTATTGCAGAAAAGAACAACTAAACAAAATTGAAACGATTTACTGGCCAGAGTTTCTATTTACTACATGTTTCTAGCGTGAGCGATGTAGCCAATCACAGACATATGTGTTGATTTCTTAAACACAATGGCCAATCAGAAGCATTTAAGATAGACTCCCATCACCGCTCAAAACTGACTTTTTGTTCATTGCTGAATTCTGTATACTGGCAAATCATCTAATTATAACAAACAAAGTGTAGATATTGTGAAATATTCATTGTGCATTCAGCTTCAATTATAACAACAGAGATGTTTGAGATCGCGATGATGTCATTTTAAAATATTTGTATAGTTTGTTAAAATTACACATTGCAAATGTTGTTTTGAAAAGCTGGTTATTTATACATCTAATTTGTTATTTAAATTTAATATAGCGTTTAATAATTGTTACATTTAGTACAGAGCCTGTAGTCTATCACACAAATAAGCCCATATGATAGGGCATTGGAATATTTTTTCAGAAAGGCCCGTGAAATAAAATGTTCAAACAAAGGGTGCAAAATATGCAACAAGAAGTCTGTGGAGCAGTCATAGACGTGTAGCAATGGCATAGCAATAGCAATGTCTTTAAGTTATCTGACATTATGTGTCAAACATCCCACCCCCCCCCCCCCCAAAAAAAAAAAAAAACACACCACCACAAATAGAATCTAATTCTGTGGGAAACACTGTATATATATATATAATTACAACAGCTGTTTTCTATGTGAATATATAGTGAAGTGTAATTTATTCCTGTGATCAAAGCTGAATTTACAGCATCATTACTCCAGTCTTCAGTGTCACATGATCCTACAGAAATTATTATAATATGATGCTCAATAAACATTTATGATTATTATCCATGTTGATGAAAACAGTTTTTTACATTTTTATTTCAGGATTCTATGATGAATAGAAAGTTCAAAAGAACAGCATTTATTTAAAATATAAACTTTTCTAACATTATAAACGTCTTTACTGTAACTTTTGATCAATTTAACTCATCCTTGATGAATAAAAGTATTTTCTAATTTCTTTCCCCAAAAATAAAAAATAAATTCTTACTGACCCCAAACTTTTGAATGGTAGTGATTAATGTTACAAAAGCTTTCGACTTCAGATCAATTCTGTTCTTTTGAACTTTCTATTCATCAAAGAATCCTGAAATAAAAATGTAAAAAACTGTTTTCAACATGGATAATAATCATAAATGTGTCTTGAGCATCATATTATAATAATTTCTGTAGGATCATGTGACACTAAAGACTGGAGTAATGATGCTGTAAATTCAGCTTTGATCACAGGAAATAATTACACTTCACTATATATTCACATAGAAAACCGTTGTTTAAAATTGTAATAATATTTCACAATATTACTGTTTTTTGTGTATTTTTTATCAAATAATTGCAGTCGTGGTGAGCAGAAGAGACTTCTTTTAAAAACATAAAAAATCTTACAGATGTAAAAATTGTGACCGGTAGTGTATATGTGTATATGTGTATATGTATATGTATATATATATATATATATATATATATATATATATATATATATATATATATATATATATATATATATATATATATTATAATTAATTAAAACACTTACTAAAAAAAACTTGCATGTCATGTGACCTTGAACCAACAACAGAGAACCATAAACATGCAAATGTGATGTTCAATTTATGAAATATTAACTTAAAATCTCAGTGGCTTTAAAAGTAAATACACTAATGGGCTTTTCACATTGCGCTTAAACCGGTTATCGTTTATCGTCGTTCTAAACACCGCTTTTAACCCCAGGTAAAGGAGCGTTTTATACTTGTAATTTAGATGCGGGGTTAATAATGCTTTTCACCCGGGGTTATGAAACCCTGCACCGTAAACTTGTACTGTGTGAAACGATGCGGTGTTAGAATGTTACAACTAGATGCTTAACAACTGATAACCAATCGCGTGCCTTATGTTTACGCCCAGGATTCCGTTTACTCAGGGTTTAGAATGACCCAGGGTTATCTTTCAAGTTTGAAAAGCCCTTATATGGACAAAAGTATTAATTCTTGAATTCAGGTGATTCAATCAGATCCATTGCTGCCACAGGTGTATAATCAAGCACCTTGCCATGCAGTCTGCAGTTACAAACATTTGTAAACATTAGAAAAAAAATGGGTAGCTCTGAAGAGCTCAGTGAATTCAAGCGTGGTACTGAGATAGGATGCCACCTTTGCAATAAGTCAGTTTGTGGAAGCGTTTAGGAAGAACATTAACTCAACAAAGCAGAAGACCACATAAAGTCACAAAGTAGGGTCACAGCGTGCTGAGGCGCATGGTGTGTAAAAGTCACCAACACTCTGCTGATTCCATAGCTGAAGAGTTCCAAACTTCCACTGGGATTAATATCAGCACAAAAACTGTGCGGTGGGAGCTTTATAGAATGGGTTTCCAAGGCTGGGCAGCCTCACTTGACTGATGCATGCACCAAGTACAATGTCAAGCGTTGGATGGAGTGATGTAAAGCAAATAGCCACTGGAATCCTGGAGCAGTGGAAATGTGTTCTTTTGAAGTAATTAATAACACTTCTCTATTTCTGTCTGATGGATGAGTCTGGGTTGGAAGCATAGCATTGTCCAAAATGTCTTGGTATGCTGAAGCATTACGTTTTCCCTTTACTGGAAGAAAGAGGCCAAGCCAAATCCCTGAAAACCAGCCACTTTCCATTATCCCTCCTCCATCAAACTTTTTTATTTTTCGGCACAGTCAGGCAGGTAAGGTTCTCCTGGTGTCCGCAAAATAAAAAAGTTTGATGGACATGTTTTCTCATGGAACGTACTATTTAGGACGGATAGTATGCGAATTGGGACGCAGCAACAGTCAGTGATGTCACGATATGCAAATTTGTTTAAATTCATACCTACTACCTACCGACTAGGGGTGTGACGAGATCGCGAGACTTTAACATGACGAGATTTCCCGTCGAGTGAAAAGCTGTCTCGCGATTTCTATTATCATAGAATATTCCACCAGTACACTCACATTCGCCTAAACTATCGTTTTGCTGTTTTTATAAAAAGAAATAAAAACCATTATAAACTAATGTAAAAGTCTGCTCTGCTCATCCAGCACGAGTTGCAGTTGCAATCAGTGCAGCACAAATCACAGTTCACTGATTGCGTGAGGATGGCGGAGGATTCGTTGCTCAACATAGACTAAACGTCTGATCTTGTCTTGTAGAATGCGCGCTCAGCACCGCTGCTATACACACAGAGTACACGCGTTCACAAAAGTGAAAATAAAACACAAGCTCGCTGATGTGCATTGCGCACAAATTAGGCCGCGAACATACAATAGTCCGTCTCCCAATACCCATCACTGGACTGTTTATTTGCGGCTATCGTCTCAGTTTGCACTTCGAATATTGAGAGAGTACTGTAATGTCTTAAAGACAACAGACAAGGGAGGCTCTGTTTCTGAACTTATAATCGGAACGCAAGAACAACTGTGGAGACAAACAAACAGCCTCATAGAGTGCCGAAGTTACGACGTCACTCTGTAGGCCAAAACGCGGAAGTGAGTTAGCATTTTAGCACTCCCGGTTCCCTCGCTCTAAAGTCTATGGGATTTTTGAATGGGTTTTTGCTAAATCGCCTGAAATTCAATTCAATTCAAGTTTATTTGTATAGCGCTTTTCACAATACACATTGTCTCAAAGCAGCTTTACAGAAAGTGCAATTCAGAAATGTACAAAGAAAAATACAGTTAGTTAATCATGTATAAATTTAGGCATAACATATCGCCGGTGTTTAGTCGTCTCTTCACAGGCGTCGAGTCGTCTCTCCACAGGCGTTTAGTCGTCTCATCACAGGTGTTGGGGCATCTGAAGTCTCCGTGAGAGGCTGGATACAAACTGGAGCTGACGAACGCTATTTACCTCGGGACTAGCGTCCCGAGATAACAGCAGAAAGACAGATGGGAAATAATTAGCATAGCTGATGTTCATAATATTAATGCATTCGAACTGATTCAGCAGCAGTATAAAAGGTAAGCATTAAGTGAATGCTTGGTTAAAGAGATGCGTCTTTAATCTAGTTTTAAACTGGGACAGCGAGTCTGAGTCTCGAACAATATCAGGAAGGCTATTCCAGAGTTTAGGAGATAAATGTGAGAACGCCCTCCCTCCTTTAGTAGACTTAGATATCCTAGGAACGACCAGAAGCCTCGAATTTTGTGATCTTAAAGAGCGTGATGGATTGTAGGGCGATAGAAGGTCTGTTAAATACACAGGAGCTAAACCATTTAGAGCTTTATAAGTCAATAGTAATACTTTGTAATTGATACGGAACATAATAGGTAACCAGTGTAGAGATGATAAAATTGGTGTTATATGATCATATTTTCTTGATCTAGTAAGAACTCTAGCGGCTGCATTTTGGACTAACGGTAGCTTGTTTATTGAGGATGCAGGACAACCAGCTAATAAAGCATTACAGTAATCTAGTCTCGAGGTCATGAATGCATGAACTAAGTTTTCTGCATCTGAAACAGATAGCATGTTACGTAGCTTAGCAATGTTTCTAAGGTGGAAAAAGGCTGTTCTTGTAACATATGATTTTCGAAAGTCAAGTTGCGGTCTAGCATAACACCCAGGTCTTTTACTGTAGTGGATAGAGTAACAGGACATCCTTCTAAATTAAAGTTGTATTGTAAGGGATTTTGTGGGTAGTTTTTTAGACCAATAAGTAATACCTCCGTTTTATCTGAATTTAATAGCAGGAAATTACACGTCATCCAGCATTTTATATCTTTTAGACACTCTGTCAAGTTAGATAAGTTAGTGTTTTCATCTGGTCGTGATGAGATATATAATTGAGTGTCATCAGCATAACAGTGAAAATTAATTCCATGTTTTCTTATAATATTACCAAGTGGCAGCATATATATTGAGAATAGCAGAGGGCCTAGGACAGATCCTTGCGGCACTCCATAGTCTACTGATGTTATCTTTGATTTTTCCCCATTTAAACAGACGAAATGGTAACGGTCTGATAAGTACGATCTAAACCAGCTTAATGCCTGTCCCTGAACACCAGTGTAGTTTTGTAGTCGATCTAAGAGTATTTTATGATCTATAGTGTCGAACGCAGCACTAAGATCAAGTAGAACTAGTATTGAGATACAGCCTTGGTCAGAGGCTAAGAGTAAATCATTTGTAATTTTAACTAGCGCAGTTTCTGTGCTATGATGCGGTCTGAATCCCGACTGAAATTTTTCATAGATATCATTTTCTTGCAAGAAAGAGCACAATTGAGCGGACACAATTTTTTCTAGTATTTTAGACATAAATGGAAGATTTGAGATGGGTCTGTAATTTGCTAGGTTATTTGGATCTAATTGCGGTTTCTTAATGAGAGGTTTTATTACTGCCAGCTTGAATATTTTTGGAACGTGACCTAAAAATAAAGACGAGTTAATAATATTGAGAAGAGGCTCTTCCACTACAGGTAACACTTCTTTAAGTAGTTTAGTGGGTATTGGATCTAATAAACATGTTGTTGGTTTAGATGCAATAAGTTTATTTAGTTCTTCCTGTCCTATAGTTGTAAAGCGGTTTAGTTGTTCTAGAGGGGCCATAATTGAGGCAGAGTCATAAGACACCATAGAGGATTGTACATTTACAATAGTGTTTCGGATGCTTTCTATTTTCTCATTGAAGTAATTCATAAAATCATTACTACTATATTGTAACGGAATATTTTGCTCTGGAGATGTCTGATTATTTGTTAGTCTAGCCACGGTGTTAAATAACAACCTTGGATTATTTTGGTTATTTTCAATTAGTTTGTGGATATGCTCAGCCCTGGCTGATTTTAGAGCCCTTTTATAACGTGACATACTGTCTTTCCACGCGATTCTGAAGACCTCTAAATTAGTTCGTTTCCATTTACGCTCTAAGTTACGAGTTTCTCTCTTGATAGCATGCGTAGCACTGTTGTACCATGGTGTTTTAGTTTTCTCTCTAACCTTTTTTAATCTAATTGGTGCAACAATATCTAGTGTACTAGAGAAAATGTTGCTCATACTGCTAGTCATTTCCTCTAGTTCATCTGTTTGTTTGGGTTCACTGAGCAGCTGAGATAGATCAGGTAAGCTATTTGAGAATCTATCTATAGTGGTTGGAAGGATTGTTCTGCCTGGTCTATAACGTGGTGCAACATGACAAATTTCAGCAGTGCGTATTATGCAAGTTACCATGTAATGATCAGTGAGATCGTCACTTTGCGGTATAATATCTATATCGGTTGGATCGGTTCCATATGATATAATTAAATCTAGTGTATGATTTAGACGATGAGTGGGACCACTGACGTTTTGCTTCACCCCAAAAGAGTTTAATAGATCTGTAAACGCAGCCCCTAACGCATCATTTGTATTATCTACGTGTATGTTAAAGTCGCCAATAATTATTGCTTTATCGACATTGACCAACAGATCTGAGAGAAAGTCTGCAAAATCTTTTAGGAAATCAGTATATGGCCCTGGAGGTCTATATACGGTAGCCAAGGCTAGAGATAATAAGGATTTCTTTCTTACATCTAAGAGCGTAACATTTAGCACAAGTACTTCAAACGAATTAAACCTATGACAATTTTTCTGTGTAACATTAAGAATATCTCTATAGATTGTAGGGCTGTCACTTTACGTTCGAAAATCGATTGCACAATCGATCGGACCAACCAACAACAAGTATCGAAACGAAAATAGGGAATCGATTTTAACGGCCTTTTTTTTTATATATTTTTTTTTTTTACCAAAAATGCGTTTTAGGTGGACAGATCAGTAGAACATGTAGGATGTTAGAAAATAATAATGTCTTTTCTGTTAACCAAATGCTTTTTAATATTCGCTATTACTTCAAGACAAGTGAACAAGCGCGCCGTTATTTGTTGCCAGAGCCGTTGCAGATTCTGCGCAATACGCTGTATTTAATATATCACGAGCTCATAGATGTGTATATCTCTATGAGGAGGACTCACGAGTTGTGTATTTGCGCTGAATCCACACAGATTTGGCTTACACGAACTTCCACAGCAAAGAAAGTGAGTAAACATAGACGCACGCCTCTTGATTTGACAGCGTTAGCCGCCAAAGTTAATTTTTACCCGCATTTGGCGAGTTGAGGGTGTTAATTTCAATCCCTGAATGTTGCACTCCTGTTTGTCATTGTGCACGAAACTTCACGGCAATAAATCATCAGGAATATTGCTGACTTGTGGGCGCTGCGCATCTCAAGCACCCTCTTCACGTTCGTCCTAATGCCTGTTAGTTGTCAGTGGATTTGCCTATATTTGGTGTTGAAAATGGAAACGTCTTTAGACACGGAAAATCGATTTTACAATCGATTCAATGAACACTTATGTCTCAAAAATCGAACAGGATTTTTTCACAAAAGTGACAGCCCTAATAGATTGTTGCAACACCGCCGCCACGACCGATCAGACGGGGCTCATGCTTATAACAGTATCCTGGTGGAGTAGACTCATTTAGACCGAAATAATCATTTGGTTTAAGCCAGGTTTCAGTAAGGCACAGAACATCGAAATTATTATCTGTGACCATTTCATTTACAATAACCGCCTTAGGTGTGAGCGATCTAATGTTTAGAAGACCTAGCTTTAGAAATTGTTTTTGTTCACTGATATTTAGATTTTCTGGTTTAATTACAATAATATTCTTGCTAGATCTTACAGTAGATTTGTTGTTTGGCTTCACTAAGCGAGGAATAGACACAGTTTCTATATAATGTTCTACATTGGTACTTATATCAATTAAGTTGGGACAGCAAAGACTATGATTTGGACTTTGACTTACTAGTCAGATGGTGTGTAGCGTCTTGGAGATGTTGTCCGACAGAACAGCCGCTCCGACTCTGCTGGGGTGCAGACCATCAGGACGGAAGAGCCTAGGTCGCTCCCAAAACAGATTCCAATTATTTACAAAGAGCAGTTTCTGTTCATTACACCATGACATTAACCATTCATTTAAAGCAAATAATCTACTGAACCTTTCTTGTCCAAGTCGGTACGTGGGAAGCGGTCCAGACACGACGATCGTTGCTCTAGGCGATGTGCTGCGTACCGTCTCGATCAGGCTCCTGTAGTCCTTCTTCAGAACCTCCGTCTGCCGCAGCCTGATGTCATTCGTCCCAGCGTGCAGCACGACAGCTCCGACGCGCTCGTCACCGTTCAGGATCTCGGGAACCTGCGCAGCGACATCAAGAACACGAGCACCAGGAAAGCAGTGAGTGCGCACCTTACCTTTACCCGAGGTAGCACGGACATGGCGGACCATGGAAGTGCCGATGATCAAGGCGTCGTCGCGTTCCGACTCGCGAAGAGGGGAGAAGCGGTTCCGGGTGGAGATCTCGAAGACCGGGAGGGGCGGAGAGGTTCTTGCTCTGGTCCTGGCTCGTGTCGTGACCCAGGGTGCAGGAGTGATTGAAGGCAGAGATGATCGCGTCCTCCTGGGCAGAGAAACGCACGGAGTAGACAAAGTCGGAGTCAAAGTCACAAAGTTACTAACCACTGACTTGTGAGCATCGGCGCGTGATGTTTCAAGCGCTGATCGCCGATCTCGTAGCTCGGCTTGCTTCTCCAGCAGAACACGAATCTGCTTCTCCACTGACTCCAGCTCCAATCGTACCGAAATCAGCTCGAATGTGTCCTCACCTGCACTCAGAGGTAACGTTAGACACACATCCGATATGTTCGCCATTATAACAGATGAACAGTAAATTAGTAGTAACAGTAAACAGTAAAGCAATCCGATTGTTTTTTTATAAGGAATAGTATCGAGGATAAGTTCACATGGTATAAAAATAGAAAGTGCCTGTTTACAATTGAGTGGTAAAGAAAATCAAGGATTAATGAATGAATTCGACGGAGCTCCAAACACAAACACAGACCGCACGCGCATGTGCTTATGCCCCGTTGATGCGGGCTCTAAGCACAATCAACGTGTGTCTGTACTTTCAGAGAAGCTTTCAGAGAAACGGGTGTAAAAGATGAGACGACGCTCGATAGGCGCGAGGCCACGCGTGAAATGCTAGCGGGCTAAAGGCTAGTAGCCGAGATTCGGAAAGTTGGATCTAAGTAGCGATATCAAAGCAATCCGATTGTTTTTTACAAGGAATATTATCGAGGATAAGTTCACACGATATAAAAATAGAAAGTGCCTGTTTATAATTGAGTGGTAAAGAAGAAAATCAAGGATTAATGAATCAATTCTACGGAGCTCCAAACACAAACACAGACCGCACGCACCTGAAATAAGGTCTGTGGTGAACAAAGCCTCTAAATATTTTCATGTTTTGGTCTATGACATAGAACACACAGTTATAACCTGCTTGTGTTTTTTTTTTTACTTTATTGTGTCTACTTGTGTTTTTTAAAAACTTTATATAGGCTTCAAAATGTATAAATTTTGGATTAACTTGTAAAGATTATCTTGATAGACAAAACGTGTAAGGGTCACAACTCTTTGTTAAACACAGATCTTATTTTTTGCGATTTTCCAAAAGTCTATGGGGAAAATGCATAGCTTTTCGATCGAGGGAACCCATGCGCCGCTAGCTTCCGAGTTGTCCTACAAAGTGACGTCATCACTTCGGCACTCTATTTCTCTACCGGCTTTTCCCGAACTCACCGCATTAACCCTGTAACTGCCGGTGCAAAATTAAACAGCAATTTCAAAACAATTATAAAGAGTCTGTGTGCTAACTTTGATTATGGTTGCACTTGCACTTATTGTTTGCACTTAATAAGACTTCTAGAGTTCAGTTTGGAGGTCACACACAGCCTCAATCAGAAGTTCTGAAAGCTCTTAAATGTACAGTAAGGTCTGAAGAGACTAATGTGAAATCATACAGGAGAAAAGCCAGTCAATAAAAACCTTTTACAGTGCTTCTATATTGTTTTCTTTCAATGCATTTGATAATTCATACTCCTAATTCATGTCATGGTCTACTTTATAAGATTATTAGTTAAAAATTGCAAAATGCACCTGCATACTATTTTTCCAGTCATGAATTTTGTCATTGAGGATTTCTGAAAAATTGTGCAAAAATCTCGTCTCGTCTCGTTCTCGTGAACCCAATCTCTTGTCTGTCTCGTGAGATAAGCGTCTCGTCACACCCCTACTACCGACCCTTTTTTTTTTTTGCTGTTACTGCAAACCAAAATATTTTTAAGGATGGCCCCATAAAGACATGTTTGGATGAGTTTGGTGTGGAAGAAATTAACTGGAGAAGCACAGAGCCCTTACCTCAACCCCATCTTTGGGATGAATTGGAATAGGGCTGCACGATATTGAAGAAAAATGTGATATGCGATAACTCATTAAATAATGTGATATTCGATACGATAATGCTTAAAGTGTGTAAAATAAACTTAAATTATCTTTAAAAATATATATAACAAAAATATTAACATTATTTTTTTGACAAGAAAATATCCCCACAACGTCTGAAAGTGAACAACAGTATTTTACTTCGTATGAACCAGGGCTTCTCGTCCAACATCAATCCCTGACCTCACAAATGAATGGGTAAAAATTCCTATAGAAACACTCCAAAATCTTGTGGACAGCCTTTCCAAAAGAGTGGAAGCTGTAATAGCTGTAAAATACAAATGAATGTCTATGTGATTAGAATGCAATGTCCTTAAATTTCTGTTGGTCTAAAGGTGAGGTGTCCCAATACTTTTGTCCATATAGTGTATTTTGCATCTAAGAGGTTCAAGCTGACAAAAAAGTTTGAGAACCCCTGGTGTAGTGGATTACAGACATCTGTCTAACCCCATGACAAACAAAGAAACACACTCTCTCCCTCTCCCACAGACCCTGACCCAGAAGTGTGCCTGCAGTCATTGAGGCTCCTTCAGTCTTTACTGCTAGAGAGAGATGTCATGTCACACATGACCACTGATTTTCTCAGCTCTTTCCCACTCAATCGTATCCACCATCTAGCTTCAAGCCGTCACCCCACTCTCAAACAAACAGCCCAGGAAACACTGGAAGATCTGGCTAGCTTTACCAACACTAAAGTCGCAGAGAAGGAACAATGATGCCCAGGCTTTCCTACTCACTTAAAAATGAGAGGTCTAGGTTTGATCTAGGTCCACCAAACCACCTACTAGTTCTGAGACTTGGCCATGTTACAGGCATAATCATCTACAGAAACCTAAGAAGATAGTTCCAATTGCAACTAATGCTAAAGCAAGTGCTAACCTTTTTTGTTTTTTTCACACAAAAAAAAACCTACATAGTTTTCTTTTTTAATTTTTTACTGTGGCCCTGGAGATGTGTAAAAATATTTTTTGTGACATAAATACTGATCACCACTATAGATAGATGTGCATGTCTTTTATAAAATGACAGAGATGCTGTACCACATTCTTACATACTCTGTGCCCTTTACATCACTTTATACAATGATTATCATCAAATCAATATGTATGCTGCCCTTTCTAGCACACCCACAACAACAGCCTTCTCTGTTGTCCAACATACGCGGAATTCTAAACTTAGTATCACTGTTAGGACCGCAGCAGAATAATCAGCAGATAGGAGTTAGACGTCACAGAACCAATTGAAGGCCCTTTGTAAGTCAGCAGCAAAAATGTTACACATAATGGTGCCCAGTCTATCTAAAAAGTTAAATGCAGAGCTTTTTAAGGTTGCACTTTCAGTTGATGGTTTTTCCCTAATTGTTTGACTAATGGAATGTTCTTGTTTTGATTTATTGCTTTGATTGTGGTCTTTCTCCTTTTCATTTACACTGTTCATATGTATATTTATTTTGCAAAGTTCAGGTTATACAATTAAAAGGTTTCACACATTTTTTAAAAAAAATATTATTCTGATGATTTGTTCTGCAGTAAGATTGTTTGTCAGTGAAGCATAATAGTAAGATGTCCATCTCAGAGAAATGCAACAAAAAAAGACTATCAGCCAGGTTTCACAGCGTCTTTCTCTTTCTTTATTACATTTTCACTACCCACAATGTGTATCGCTTTTATAAATTACATAATCATGTTGTTGAATGGCAGAGAATGATAATGGAAAGAGGAAATTAAGTCATTTGATAATATGAAAGCTGACGTCAATCAGCTAATCCGGCAAAAACATGAGGACTGCATCCGAGAGCATACTTCTCTACTATCAAAACGGTATGTGACCAAAGTATTTCCGAATTCATAGGCTGCAATTTCTTGAGTAGGTGCTTATATTGAATATCGTATGCACACCTCAAAATCTCGCTGGATGCAGAAGGTCGTCCTGGTACTTGTTGCCTATACTCTCTTACGAGTTCTCTTATCAAAATTCTGTATTATACATTTATCAAGGCTTGTACCTTGGAACCTATTTCATGGTTTGCGTTCTCGAGCCTATAAGGCACTGTTTTGTGCGAATGAGCAGCCGGATCATATTAAGAGTTTTTTGTTAGAATGGTGTCGTGTTAGCAGCCCCTAATTTAATAACTAATGATTGATGCAACGGAAGTGAATCAATCAAAACTAACTTTAGCTAGACAATAACTTTATTAGAGCTGCTGTAAAGCCAAAACAATCTGTGTTATACTTTAATTTCCTATTATCACTGGAAAGCTGTTTCGAAACAATCTATATTGTTAAAATAGCTATATAAATGAAGGTGCCTTGACTAGGGCTGTAGTCAACCAAAGAAATCCTTAGTCGACGACCAAAGTCCTGTCCTGCGCAACGATTAGTCGACTAAAAAAAAAAAAGCGATGTTTTGCATTTTGATTGAACATTTATTAAACAATTGTCATAGAGCATTTATAAAACAACAACGGAAAAACATCAATAATACATATAACTATAATAATACTACAATTCTATGGAAGTTAAGTGATTTTTTTAACTGCAAAGTGAGGAAGCTCTGTCCTAGGTCTATAGTAACAGTCACAATCGCGCACCTGACCACACCACACGCTACAAAAAATATAACTGCTAGCCTACTGCCAAATGAAAAATACTAACAAAAGCTCTCGTTTATACAGGCTGTATATTCTTCTTTACTTTCAAAGCTATGGGTTAAATTTTGTCCAACCGATCTAGGCGTTTTACAACAAACACAGAAAAAACCCTAATAGACTAAAAAACAATCCTAATAATAATAGGCTGTAGCCTATAGTAGGAAGGCATAGGTTTATTTTCGTTTTGTTACATTATTTAGGATATTTTAAACGCGTCAAGTGTAGGCCTACAAATAAAAACAAAAACATAAGAAAACAATCTATTGAGTCAGCATAATAAAGCCCTTAAGGCTACTTACAGATCTGCAGGCCTAGTCCACGTTTTTTATGTTGTGGGCCAAAAACACTAACATGTCCACATTCTTGGCTTCTTGAGCGCTCTCCGTTACAGCAAGGAAAACATTTGCGGCATTCTCAAAAGTTGAGATTTTTATATCGATGCGGCGCGGACGCGCTTGGAAAAAAACGAGTGCGTCGATATCATTTTGAGCGCGCATGCCGAGCGCCTACATTTGACATAACGAACTTGAGCGCGCAAAAGACGCGATATGTGAACAGGCCCTAAAGCCAAAACAAGTAGCGTTCTAACTGAATGAATACAGCAAAACTACCTATATTCCTTACTGAGCGCGAAGCAGCAGTGGAGCCAGCCGCAGGTGCGGTTCCCGAGTGTTTCACTTGGTGCGCTAAACTGTGGCGCTGTTACAAAATAGCCCAAATTAAAGCATTTAAAGTTGGGGATAAAACATTGGCTAATTATATTTATAATACAGTAATATATAACTGCTTATAAAGGATTAAATATCAAGGAGTAAATCAATGAAAATATCTTTCTATTGCAAAAAAAACAAAACAAAAATGCAACTGGTCGACCAATGAGATTGTCAGTCGACCAAGACGGCATCGACCGATTAGTCGACTAAACTACTAAAGTTAACAATGAGTACTCTGAATTCGGATATACTTTTGTCACATACTGTTGATCACCTACTTAGAAAAGTATTTGTGAACGGGAGAGGACCGGTACATACAGACCAAAATTAAAGGCAAAGATCAAAAATGATTTATGTCTGAATGCATGGACAATATATCTTGATTATTACTTAAAATGATAACTGACCTTATCAAATCACTCAGAAAATGTTGATTCAAAAAGGATAAAAAAACATCTTAATGTCTACCTATATGATGTTTCATGTTTTAAACAGTGGCTGTATAGTCAATTCATAATGAAGTGTAAGTCCATTAGTCTTTTCCTAAAAATATTAGTTTGTACAGTAGTCACTGTGTATAAGACTATGCGGTAGTAGGGTAGATGAGACAATAAGACCCCATTTACACCTGGTATTAAAATGCAATCTGTATCCAGATAAGTTATCTGGATAATAAGTGTTCTGATCTTACCTTTGCGTTTACACCTTGTATTTTTAATGCGTTCTCGTTATCCACATTGAGATCGGATCTCTGTCCTCCAGAGTGACACATGCGCGTGAGCACAGGAAATCAGCTGTAGTTTGTCATTTTAAACGTTTTTCTATTAGGAGCAAACAGAAAAGACGATGGGCCCTGTTTGCAGCTGTTGTTTTTGCGGCTACTGTAAATGCTACGACACTGAATCGGTCTCTGTGGATGAGAGAACGGAGTAATGAGTGGTGGGAACGTATTGTCTTGGGGTCTTTTGGCGAAGATGACTGGATGGCAAACTTCAGAATGAACCGACATTTGTTCGACTACATCTGCGAGAAGTTGCGGCCTCTGCTGTCACAGAGAAATACTCTGCTGCGGTCGTCGGCGTCGGTGTCTGTGGAGAAGAGAATAGCAGCTGCGCTTTGGTATTTGGCGCCACAGGGTCTGGGTACAGGACGGAAGGATGACGTTTGGCAGGTACGAATCCGATCACGTCGTACGGATTGCGTTTACACCATAGACTGTAAAAATGGACAAAGCGCCTGTGACGTCACCCATAGACTTTCTGAACGGTTCTGAAGCCGTTTATGGGGGGTATGGGCGGCGCCATCTTTGAAAATCTTGGGAAAGCCTAACCCCGCCCACCTTCTGATCAATCCATATATGGGTAAAAGGGTGGGCTTTGTGTGAGACTGAGCCGGCTGGTGGACGCGCCTCTTTATTCAAGCAGCCTCAGCTATCTGTAACATTACTATTGCGAGTGTACACAAATATAAGTAAACAGTTTGCAGATTGAATGTCCTGTATGAACGAAATGACGGAGTATGTTTTTATGCTTCCACCTATCGATCGCCCGCGCAACACACACCACACACACACACCACACACACACACACACACACACACACACACACACACACACAGTTCGATGGTGCCTGCGTCGTCTCTTTCTCTCTCTCACACATACACACACACACACACAGTTCAATCGCACCTCTCTCTGAGGCGATTTAATGCTTGCTAACTGTTGCAGTGCCACTGCCCACAAACATTGATGCTAAATACAAATACTGCTAACTACGTGAAATAGTAGTGGAATGTCACTTACCGGAAAAAATGGAGCGAAGTAACTTACTCCTACAGTGTCGGTTAGTGCAGTTTATAGCAGAGCACCCCATTTTATGTACGATATTTCAATACAAATGTTCAGAAAGGATACAGAGGTGGTATGATGTGTTGTGTCAGATCATGGCCGACACGTCAAATTTCACTCGGCGCAGCCCGTTATCAGCTGTCAATCAAAGTTAACCACGGCCTTATTTGTCATACATTTTATATCTAAATACGATCTAAACTAACGAGTTAGAAAAAAATTCACCCCCCTCACAGTTGTCAGGCACTCGGTACCTATCGAAAAATACAATAAAAGTCCATGGGACCAACCTGTAAAAGCATGAATTTATGCTGTGAAAACGGACATTTTAACATGGGGTCTATGGACATTTGCTCACTTTTGGGACCTGCCCCTAGCGGATTTTCAATGTATTGCAGTTTTTCGCACTTCCGGGTAGGCTTCATTTATGAGATTGGAATGTTGCCGCTTGGTTTACACCAGGTGTGCCCAACCCTGCTCCTGGCGATCGACTGTCCTGCACAGTTTATCTCTAACCCTGATCAAACACACCTGCCTTTAATTTTCAAGTAATCCTGAAGACCTTAATTGGTTGTTAAGACCTTAATTGAAGACCTTCAGGTGTGTTTGATTAGGGTTGGAGATGAACTGTGCAGGGCAGTCGATCGCCAGGAGCAGGGTTGGGCACACCTGGTTTACACCTAGTAAAGATCCGAACACAATGCGAGCCAGACTACCTTAAGATGTGGTCAGGCAGATCCGATCACAATCCGATCACAAAGCATTTACACCTTGCATTAACATGCGTTTTTTTATACAGATCGCATTTTAATTTCTCATTGGTCTCTTTTGACATGTTTGATTTTTCAGTAAAAAAAAAAAGTGCATGGAAATTTTGAGGTTATTTTGCATCCATGTTGATTATTAATTAGGTAGAGATCGTCTTGGTTACGTATGTAACCCTCGTTCCCTGAGTAGGTAACGGATACTTTACGTCATGATGACGAATGAGGTTTCGCTTAGAAAGCCTATAACTTTGAGTATTACAAAATGAGCCAATGGAAAGAAATGCCATGGGTTTGTGGAATTTGCGTAACTCCGCCCCACCTCGTGAGTATATAACGAAGTACGCTGGCAACATGCAGATATGTTTTCCTGCTGAGGAGCCGAGACTGAACTCAGGCGTTTCACAGCGGAAGTGGCAGGGAGACGCAACATCTCCGTTCCCTACTCAGGGAACGAGGGTTACATATGTAACCGAGACGTTCCCTTTCGTAGTCACTACGAGTTATGTTGTGACGACGAATGGGGTTCCCAGTCTAATCACGCCACCTCGGCTGTCTTCCAGTGCCCTGAGTAAGTCTGAGCTCCCTGTCATAACTAGCACGGACGAAGGACTCCTACTTAACACAGGAATACCAAGGTACACTGGGAAGCATATCTCAGTAGAAATATGCAAACAATACCTGCCCAAAGGGAGGACTTATAGGATACACATATGACCCGTGAGCGGGATGCATATGGAGAACACTGGGGTATCCAGCCCGAAGGGTGGAATCTTTCAACCCCAGGGGGGGCAAGGTTGCTTGCCAAGGGAAAGACACATGCTCAGAAAGGCTTACAGTGGGAATACACACGTGGAGGCCGCCCAAGGGGGGAACCATGCACATGGAGGCACCTAGCCAACGCAAAGGCTGGCACAGGCATAGACTCTGGCGTTGACGTCAACAGAGCTGGAGGAACTCAAGGTTTCTCGGGGAAACTCACCTGAGGAGAATATCACACGTATCCAGTCCGAGGAGTGGAATGGCGAGCAAGCGATGAAACCAAGCGGGTCCTATGATCGGACATTGGGGGCGAGTACATGAGAGGACACTGGCTCCACTCTGAGATTGTAGAATCTCACGAATGTGTGGGTGTCGCCAAGCCTACAGCTCTGCAGATGTCTGTTTAGCGAGGTGCCATGCGCTAGAGCCCAATAGGGGACTACACTCCAGGTGGAGTGAGTAAGCACAGAGGCATGTACTGAACAGAGCAGCATCAGGCTGGGTCTGCCTCCTCCGAGGGCAGCACTTGCAGGTTCAGCACCTGATCCAGGTGGGAACCTTGGGCACGTATACAGGCCCGGGTCTCAGGAACACATGAGAGTAGCCGGCCCGAATTCCAGACGTGCTTCGTCAGCCAAAAAGCCTACAGGTCCCCTAGCCTCTTGATGGGGGCCAATGCAACCAGAACGCTGTCACATAGACAGGCTGACTACAATGGCTCAAGGGGAGCTCTTGCAGGCAGATGGCACCACTGCGAGGTCCAAAGAGGGAGAGGAACCTGACGACCAGGTCATGCTTCCCCAAGGACTTGCCTTCAATTGCAAAGTAATGTGCGGCGAAAGCGGCAACAAATAGATAGAGGGAGGAGGGAGACAGCCTTCGCTCCAACCCATGCTGCAGGAGGAAGTACAACAATGATCGAGCAAAACTGGGGTCTTCTCGGGGCGTCAAGTCACCTTTATTTATATAGCGCTTTTTACAATACAAATTGATTCAAAGCAGCTTTAAAAAGATAACAGGAAAATAATGTTGTAATAGTATTGTTAAATTCAAAATTAAATGTTAAATGTCCCCAACAAAGCAGGCCAAAAGCCAATGGCGACAAAGGTGAAGAAAGGCGAAAAAGGCGACAGTGGCAAGGAACCAAAACTCCATCAGGTGACAGAATGGAGAAAAAAACTGTGGGAAACCCAGGCTCAGTCAGGGGGCCAGTCCTCCTTTGTCCAATGAATGAACAGTGTATGATTATGATTTAGGCAGCATAATAGGTCAGAAGTCAGATGGGATCAGAACGTTCACAATATTTATCCAGTTCATCTGGTTAGGGGTCGGAGTCATCACGCTGGTGTGCAGATGAGTTTGTTGAGGTGTCCATGAGGCCTTTACATTGTTGATGAGACTGGCACTTCAGGGATGCGTTGTCGTCGTCGTGTCCATGTGGTGGTCCTTCATCAGATCTGGATACGGCCTGGATACGGCGGTTTGCGGTAAACCTCTGGATAAACAGTGAGACTAATATTAGTGTAGACGCCAATCTTTTTATGATGTACAAAGTACATCAGGAAATGGAAAGTGTCCCCGGTTCCGGCTGATCTAAACTATGCAGCCTATAATTGAATTATAGAAATCTATAATGTGTTATGTGTATGCTAAGCCAAAGAGGTGTGTTTTTAGTCTAGATTTAAACTGACAGACTGTATCTGCTTCCTGGACCATGTTTGGAAGATTGTCAAAAGGTTTTGGTGCTAAATAGGAAAAGGATCTACCACCAGCAGTGGATTTTGATATTCTAGGTATTATCAACTGGCCAGAATTTTGAGATCGCAATAGACGTGAGGGACTGTAATGTAGGGCGCTGTATCATTTTAGCATCGATATCGAGATGTGCGCATCCACGATAGTCACATCGCAGGATGTCCAATGTCAAGTATAGGGATCGTAGTTGATGCGTGATTCATGATCAGTAGGCTACGGGCCAGCAGCTCCCCGGCCTGTAACACTTGTGATTCGCGGATTAATTGCAAAGTTTAACCATCATAGTGTGAGAGTTTATCAATTTGCAAGTCCTGTTAGTTTAAACATCAAGCGCAAGAAGACTGGAACTTGTGCGCTGTTTTCTGTCAGCCTTACTAAAGCGTATTTTTGTCCTGCCAAAGTTGGACCGGTGAGTGATGTTGTAGATGACTGACTGCTGCGCTTGTTTAACTGAGAGAATGAGCAGAGAGAGAGTGAAAGCCCCGGTCGCGCGCGCGCAATCACACCGTCTTCAAACTGTCTTGCTCTCTCTCCCTCCCTCGCGCATATTAATTAATTGAGTTAACTGAATATCTTTGAGATTACACGATGGTAAAAGGTTGGAAGACCGACGTTTTTTTTTTTTAACTACCACTGGTTGTGAATTGTGCTAAAATAACTTTGCCTTATCTTCTCTGAAAAGCGTTCCACACTTTCAATAAACAAAAAAAATGACACGTAATGACACGTCCGATTCGCGAAATAATGACTCCTTTGAATCGATTCACTTTAATGAATGGTTAAATCAACTGATCTGTCCAACACTGAACTCGAGAGACATAAATTGGAAACACTTTACAATAAGGTTCCATTTATTAAAGACTAGTTAACTACATTAGTTAACATTCTATTAATATTAGTTTCTATTCGGATTTACTCCATGACACAACCACCCCAGTCATTCTAGAATGATTCATTATTTCCAAATAGAGCTATTCAAGTCATCTGGTGAAATTGTTTTTATATCGCAATATATATCGCAGAAAGATAAAATCTCGCAAAGTGATTTTTTACCAATATCGTGCAGCTCTACTTTAATGTGTTAAGAGCTCACTCAAGTACTGCAGAGCTAAACCATTTAGTGATTTGTAAGTAATCAGCAATATTTTAAAATGTATAGGATGTTTAATAGGCAGCCAATGCAGTGTGAACAGAACCAGGCTAATATGGTCATACTTCCTGATTCTGGTAAGAACTCTAGCTGCTGCGTTTTGAACTAGCTGTAGTTTGTTTATTAAGCGTACAGGGCAACCACCCAGTAGAGCATTACAATAATCTAGCCTTGAGGTCATGAACACATGAACTAATTGTTTCCCATTTGTCAGTGAGAGCATATGACGTAATTTAGATATATTTTTAAGATGGAAAAATCCGGTTTTACAGATACTAGACACGTGACTTTCAAATGAAAGATTGGTATCAAAGAGCACACCCAGGTTCCTGACTGACGACGAAGACTTAACAGAGCAGCCATCAAGTGTTAAACAGTATTCTAGGTTATTACGTGTGGAAGTTTTTTGTCCAATAATTAGAATCTCTGTTTTTTCAGAATTTAGTAGTAGGAAATTACTGGTCATCCAATTTTTAATATCAGCTGCATTCCATTAATTTTGTGAATTGGTAAGTTTCATTAGGTTTTGAAGAAATATACAGCTGAGTATCATCAGCATAACAGTGAAAGCTAATTCCATGTTTCCTAATGATATCTCCTAATGGTAGCATGTACAGAGTAAACAGCAGCTGTCCTAGTACTGAGCCTTGTGGTATGCCATACTGAACTTTTGACCAATAAGAAATCTCTTCATTTACTGCTACAAACTGATAACGGTCAGATAAGTATGATTTAAACCATGCTAGTGCAATTCCACTAATGCCAACATAGTTTTCTAGTCTATTTAAAATAATGTTGTGGTCGATAGTATCAAATGCAGCACTAAGATCGAGTAACACTAATAGTGAAATACAACCACGATCGGATGATAAGAGCAAATCATTTGTGACTCTAATGAGAGCAGTCTCAGTACTATGATACGGTCTAAATCCGGACTGAAAATCCTCGCAGATATCATTTCTTTCAAGACTTGACTTGACTTGACTAGAGACAAAGACGAATTAATGATATTTAGAAGAGGATCTATGACCTCTGGAAGCATTTCTTTCAATAGCTTAGTCGGTATAGGGTCTAACATACAAGTTGTCGATTTAGATGAATGAACAAGTTTGCTAAATTCTTCCACTCCTATAGCAACAAATGAATATTTTTTTTTCCTCAGGGAGACTACAATGCACTCCCTGATGCAATACTGTAGTAGACGGTTGCATAGTTATAATTTTGTCCCTGATATTATTGATCTTATTAGTGAAGAAGTTCATAGACTAATTACTGCTGTGTTTCATGGAAACTTCTGGGCTTCAAGCTTTCTTTTTCGTTAGTTTAGCCACTTTTTCAAATAAATACTTATGATTATGTTTATTTTCTTCTAATAGGGTTGAAAAATAAGCAGATCTAGCAGCTTTTAAAGCCTCTCTGTAAGCCATCAAGCTCTCCTTCCATGAAATCCGAAATACCTCTAGTTTTGTTTTTCTTCCAGTTGCGCTCCATTTTTCTGGCTGCTCTCTTAAGGGCCTGGGCGTGCTCGTTGTACCACGGCGTTGGACTATTTTCTTTAATCTTCTTTAAGCGCAACGGAGCAACTGTGTTTAAAGTGCTGGAAAAGAGAGAGTTAAAAGTTTCTGTTGCAATATCAAGTTCTTCTAAGCTATCCGGGATGCTGAGATGATGAAACTGATTAGGAAGATTCTTGATAAAGCAATCTTTAGTGGCAGAAGTGATAGGTCTCACATATTTATAACATGGAGTTGGCTTTGCAGCCTTGGCTAAATGTAATTTACACAAGACTATATAGTGATCGGAGATGTCGTCGCTCTGCTGCAGTATTTCAACGGCATCAACATCTATTCCATGTGATAGTATTAGATCTAGAGTATGATTGCGAGAATGAGTAGGTCCTGACACGTGTTGTCTAACTCCAATTGCTTTTACAATGTCTTTAAATGCCAATCCCAATGCATCTTTTTCATTATCTGCATGTATATTAAAATCACCAACAATTAGGACTTACTGCAGCCAATACCAATTCTGATTGAAAGTCAGCAAATTCTTTGATAAAATCTTTATGGTGCCCTGGTGGCCTACAGTAGCCAGCAGAATTCTCAAACGTGATTTATCGTTTATATTTTTACATTAAGCACCAACACTTCAAAAGAAGTATATTTAAAACTAGATTTCTTAGTAGTTTTGAAAATATTACTATAAATTACAGCAACACCTCCCCCTTTGCCCTTCGGACGAGGCTCATGTTTATAACAGTAATCTTTCGGGGTGGACTCATTTAAAGTAATGTAATCGTTTGGTTTTAGCCAGGTTTCTGTTTGTTGACTGATTCTTACTCACCTGGGCCCGTATTCATAAAAATTCTAAGAATCCTCTCAGAAAACTCTTCATTTTAGCTTTAACGTTAATAGTGTGTTGTGCTAAAAATAACGGAAGCTAGCGATGTCAGGTTAATCTGAGATGTCAGGTAAAAAGTAATTAGTAGTATAAAAAACTAGAAATGATAGTAAATGATGGTTCATAATATGTACAATGATGGTTCAGCTAATACAAAGGGTTAACGACCCACGTATTAAAAATGGTCGGGTTTAAATCGGCTTGGGCTCATGATAACAGGTAATGTGTCGTGCTGGGCTCTGACACAACGTGCACGGGCTTGGGTAGGGTCAGGCTTGATTTTTTGGGTCCGATCTAAGCTCTAGCGTAGATCACCTTGTCGGCTGATGTACGCTACTGTGGCCATGTTGCCTGTCCGGGCGAGTACGTGTTGACTCTTGAGCAATGTCAGAAAGCGGTGCAGTGAACTGTACTGCCAGGCAATTGACATGCAGGAGGCGCTGGTGTCCTGTCCAGGAGCCCGCGGCAGCATGTCCATTGCACATGGCACCCCAGCCCGTGTCAGAGGCATCTGTTGACACAACAATATGCCTGGAAACTCGTTCTAAGGGAACTCTGGCCCGTAGAAAGCTGAGGGTCGACCACGGGGTGAAGGTCTGTAACTGGAGTAACTGGTACCCTGAGCGTGCCTTGTTGCCATGCCCATCTCGGGACTCTATCGCAAAGCCAGTGCTGAAGCGGTCTCATTTGAAGCAATCCGAGCGGTGTGGCTGCCGCTGCGGATGCCATATGCCCCAGGAGCCTCTGAAATAACTTCAGTGGAACCACACTCTTACCTTCGAATTGTCTCATGGGAACGGTCTGTGTCGAGGAAGAATGGAGACATAAAAGTACACGTCCTTCAGGTCGATCGTTGCAAACCAATCCTGTGGCTGAACACATTTGAAAATGCGTTTAGCCGTTAGCATCTTGAACGGAAGCCTGTGAAGGGATCTGCACAGGTCCACAGGTCCAGGATTGGCCGTAACCCACCAGTTTTCTTAGGTACAATGAAGTAAGAACTGTAGAAGCCAGACTTCATTTCAGCTGGTGGGACAATCTTGACCGCACCCTTCACCAGTAGGGTAGCGACCTCAGTACGCATGACAGGGGCATTGCCACCGACCATAGTGTTAAGGAGGAGGTAATTGAGCGAACTGAATCGCATAGCCGAGCCTGATGGTTCTAGTGACCCAGCGGAACAGGTTGTGAAGCTCTAGCTAGGCTCTCAAGAACTGAACCAGCGGGGTCATGAGAACCACAGACGTACCCTCGGTGGGCAGCGAGGCGGAATGACCAGCAGCGGGAGAACAAAATTTTCTCCCTTGGCCCTGCTACCACTTCCTCGACAGAACTGAAGCCCATCTCTTTGCTGTCCGCATCAGGAGCGTTGCTTTGCCTGGCGTTTAGTGGGCTGCGGCTGGAGCGGACTGGGGCGCCTTCCTGCGACCACCTCCACAGCGCGGCCCGGGGGAAGGCTGTTGCTGGGGCCGAGCGGGAGGGGTGGGAGTGGCAGGGGGGCGCCCTTGGCGGCGAACAGACTGAGGCAACTGTGCCAGCGATGCAGGCACAGTTGTGGGTGGAGGCAGCAGCTGGCCGCCGGGCAGTATGTGTTTTATGGCCTCAGTCTGTTTCTGGGCGACCGAGAACTGTTGGACGGTATAACGGTATATACCAGGTTGTGTATCGGCCAGATTGAGCCAAAGGTGTCTCTCCTGGACCACAGCTGTGGACATCACCTGGCCAAGGGAGCTTGCGGCCACCTTCGTCGCCCGGAGAGCGAGGTCGGTGGCGGCACGCAGCTCATCGAAGAGCCCTTGGTCAGCTCTACCCTCATGCATGTCCCTGTGCATGTCCCTTCTTGGTACTTGACCGTAACATTATTTTTTGGTGTAATCCTGTAAGAAAGCATCTGTAGGAACAGATAGTGAGACAAGTGATAAACCTGAACAGTGTCCTGTTTTAGGGATCTTTGAGTACAACATGACTAGTTCATTGTGGGAAACCCAAACTTTTAAATTTTTTCCTGCCCCTGTGAGGTGTATGAGGTCACTCACACCCATTCCCAAGCAACAGTCCACCCAGTAAATCCCAACTGCATTCTCTCAAATGGTGTGTGGTATTACTGTTAACTCACATGAGCAGATTTATTTGAATTTACTTGAAGTACTATAATCATTTGAGTGATGGAGTTGTGAAAATTGTTGTGATTTTCATTAGTTAAAAAATCAAGTTGATGATCAGCAATACAGAAAGGAATTAGTTTGATATGAATGTTTGAAATTATTTTATATAATCATTATGTGTAACTGTGTAAAATTACAAATATTAAGTTATATATACTCATTAAAATATACTCATTAAATTCAAAACATACACATACAGTACACATAATAAATTAAAATCCTACACATATGTGCACATACACTATACAAATTCAAAACACAGATGTGCTCATACAGTTACACAAATTCAAAACTTACACAGATGTGCACATACAGTATACAAATTCAAAACTTACACAGATATGCAAATACAGTATACAAGTTCAAAACCAATGTGCACATACAATACACAAATTTATAACAGATGTGAATATACAGTATACAAATGTAATACTTCAAGAAATAAGTATCTTTTTTAAAAAAGATTACACTGTATGTGTTGTGCATAGGCCCACTGATGATCAGTAACATTGAATATAAAGTTTTAAAGGAGGTGGCAATTATTGAAGGAATTCCACCAGGAATATTATAGACTGCATGCTGCAAAAATTCCTTAATGGGAGCAGAGGGCTTTGTATAGTTTTTCATAGATGTTGAAAATTTTAAATCATACATCCACTGCTTGAAGTAAGGTCTCCTGTTCAACTGCTTCCCCATTGAAAATGATGAAAACTCTTTGTCCCCAAGCACCAAAGACATGTGGATCCTGGCTTGTCTCACTATTCAGGTATTGCACTGAAGGGGGTGGATTGTAATCCACTTCTGCTTCAATGTATATGTAATGATGAGTAATTTTAATCAAGGTATTAATCAATATTTTTCTTTCTAAATATTAAATGGGTTGAATGATTTCTGTAGGCTTGTGAGAGTTTACTTTGTTATAGAAGTTACCAGTATAATTACTGAAATGTTCTTTTCATGTATTCTTTAATGTATGTATTTGATATCTGAATGCAGTAAAAGTACTTGCTTATTTATCCCAGCTTCCAGAAAAGAAATAGGGACTTGTTTTGTGTTTGAGAAAGGTCTTCAACGTGTTAAAACATATAGGGGTCATTGAATCCAATAGTTTAAGGGACCATTTCTTTGTTAAAGCCTTAGTTTCCTCTAGGCTAAAGTTGAGAGAAAGAACGCATTATCTTGATGTTTTGAGATGACTCTCATGTTTATAGTTTGAGCCTGGCCAAATCCAACCTTGGATTTGCTGTGTGTCGGTGTGCGTGTTAGTCTTCTTGGTAACAGGTTAAGGAACCAATGGCGTTATTGGAGATTGAGTGAATTGTTGTTCGAGACATGCTGGCGCTCATCAAACCCAAATCTGCGACCTGGAAGGTCATGACGTGGGTCCGAATGTGTCAGCTGCATAATCGATGGAGATACGCTTCTGTCTATCTGTATGTGTGTGGAAAATTACTGTGTTTATCTATTTCTTAGCCAATGAGAACCATTCAACCTGTAAGCAATGACGTAGCTTAGACCTTGAAAATGGTATAACTAGTGTGATCTTTGTAACTGTAAGTGGGGCGGCCTACGAACTCCTGTGTGAGTATTGAAGCTGACTTCTGCTGATGAAACTGCAAACTATCTTCAGTAAAACTTTTCTTAAATTTTTTATAATTCTGACTCTGGGTCTTCATTCTTCATATCTGGTTCTGGGTCTTTGACTGTATACCCCTTACAGCACCATATAAGTTCCAACCTTAAAAGAATAAATAAACTTTAATTGACATTCATTGTGAATGCATGATGCATAAACTAAAACATTCCATTCAATTTGGAATGTTCAATGTGAATGTGAATTGATTATGATTCAGGCAGCATTACAGGTCAGAAGTCACAATTCAATTAAAAATATCTAATAAAATAATTTCCTCAAGTTCAAGTTTAGGTGCATCAAAAGACATGATATTACAAAGGTTGAGTTGTTTTCATCTAGCAGCTTTCTACACATGTCTGAGTTGGGGTTGGTGGGTTATTCCATCTAGGTGACTAATTGCGACATGACTGATCGTTAACAGAGCCATGTCCCCGAGATTGTTTAAAAAAATAAGGTAAATATCAGACTGTATCAGGAATCACCCACAATGACAATTGCATGTGCCTATATTAAAGATGCTATGCAGAATTGGTCTCACCCTTTGAAATAAATGAATACATCAGTTTTGCTTAAAAAAAAAAAAACTCAGTATTTATCATACCTGCAAACTTGGGGGGGGGGGGGGGGGGGGGGGGTATGCTGCCCGCCCTTAATCTGCATGCCATCCAGGCTAGAATTGAGAAATTCTTATAATTGACATTTCTCTGGGCCAATCGGAATCTTAGCACTTTTTCTCTTGGCCAATCGGAATCTTATCTTAGCACTTGCGTCAGAATATTGAAGCACACACCGTCAACCACGCGAGTCTGATGGAAACTCATAACGTGTAGAAATCTTATGTGAAATTCGAGGTAAGTCAAGCTTTTTGGAGCAAAAACAAAAGCTATTTGTTTGCTTGATTCAATTAAAGTTAGCTACCGCTTTTTATGAGATATTAGGGGCACGCGCTTCTTGAGGCACACTAGCACACACATGCAAGGTGTCTCATTTGCCGTGCGCGTGTCCCGGGAGAGTGCATACATTTCCCGGGACAGGTTATTAAAAAGGAACAGGTGGCAACCCTAATTGTAATGCTGGAGTGTGGAGAGAGAGAGAGAGAGAGAGAGAAGAAGAGAGAGAGAGAGAGAGAGAGGAGAAGAGAGAGGAGAGAGAGAGAGAGAGAGAGAGAGGAGAGAGAGAGAGAGAGAGAGAGAGAGAGAGAAGAGAGAGAGAGAGAGAGAGAGAGAGAGAGAGAGAGAGAGAGAGAGAGAGAGAGAGAGAGAGAGAGAGAGAGAGAGAGAGAGAGAGAGAGAGAGAGAGAGAGAGAGAGAGAGAGAGAAGAGAGAGAGAGAGAGAGAGAGAGAGAGAGAGAGAGAGAGAGAGAGAGAGAGAGAGAGAGAGAGAGAGAGAGGAGAGAGAGAGAGAGAGAGAGAGAGAGAGAGAGAGAGAGAGGAGAGGAGAGAGAGAGAGAGGAGAGAGAGAGAGAGAGAGAGAGAGAGAGAGAGAGAGAGAGAGAGAGAGAGAGAGAGGAGAGAGAGAGAGAGAGAGAGAGAGAGAGAGAGAGAGAGAGAGAGAGAGAGAGAAGGAGAGAGAGAGAGGAGAGCCGCGCGGGCGCGATTATTTTGTTAATACAGGTCCAGGACATCATTCAAACAGCAAAGTGTTTACTTATTTGTGTACACTCGCAAGTCAAGTCACCTTTATTTATATAGCGCTTTTTACAATACAAATTGTTTCAAAGCAGCTTTACAGAGATAACAGGAAAACAATGTTGTAATAGTATTGTTCAATTGAAAATTAAATGTCCCCAACTAAGCAAGCCAAAAGGCGAAGGCAACAGTGGCAAGGAACCAAAACTCCATCAGGTGACAGAATGGAGAAAAAAACCTTGGGAGAACCCAGGCTCAGTCGGGGGGCCAGTCCTCCTTTGGCCAACGAACGAACGGTGTATGATTATGAGTTAGGCAGCATAATGTCAGGAGTCAGATGGGATCAGAACTTTCACGATATTTATCCAGTTCATCTGGTTGGGTTGGGTCATCCGGCCGGTGAGGAGATGAGTGTGGTGAGGTGTCCATGGGCCTTCACAGCCCTGATAATGTGTGTCGTCGTGTCCATGTGATGGTCCTTCATCAGATCTGGATACAGGGCTGGACTGGGACAAAAAATCAGCCCTGGACACTTCATCCAGACCGGCCCACTATGCATGCACACACACACACGCACGCACGCACGCACACACACGTCTATACGTGCATTAATCTGCATGTAAAATTACTGATTAGAATTTATTTATCAAAACCAAGAAAAAAATATTCAAATAATAAACAAAGAAAATGCAAATGATTTTATCAGGCTTTATTGTAAATAACTAAAGGTCTTAATTTATGTGCCGCTTATTATTCTAATAGAAATATAAATGCTTAGGGTTTACTATATTAACTATATAAACTATATTTCATGAGGTGGAACATCACTGCCAGGACCTACAGAAGAAGCCTAAACAGTTCACTTTTCTCTGCAACTTTGTCAATGATCACATCAGAGTCAAGAGAGAAGAAATATAAATGCTTAGGGTATACAATATGAACTATATAAACTATATTTCATGAGGTGCAACATCACTGCCAGGACCTACAGAAGAAGCCTAAACAGTTCACTTTTCTCTGCAACTTTGTCAATGATCACATCAGAGTCAAGAGAGAAGAAATATAAATGCTTAGGGTATACAATATGAACTATATAAACTATATTTCATGAGGTGCAACATCACTGCCAGGACCTACAGAAGAAGCCTAGTAAACAGTTCACTTTTCTCTGCAACTTTGTCAATGATCACATCAGAGTCAAGAGAGAAAAGGATGTCCCTCTCCGTTGCCATCAACATAAAAGCTTCCAAGTGCTCCTGTGACAGCTTGCTTCTGAGTCTGGTTTTAATGAACTTAAGCGTTGAAAATGTGCGTTCACAGGCAACCTGAGTGATTGACAGGGTGAGCAGGAACTTGTATGCCAGACCTAGGAGGTGGTAGGCATTTGACATCAGATTGAACCTCCCAAGAATCTGGTAGCAACACAGTGGACATTCATTACATGAGGAACACTCCTTGCATCGGATTTCAACCCCCTCATCTTCGGTCTTGTCTTCCAATGTTTTGACCTTGTACTCATCGAGTGGATACATTTTCAATGTTTCCCACTGCAGAACAAAACTTCTAAATTCACATAGTAAATTCTCAGCAGTTGCTTTACTGTCAAACCTCAACAGACATTTGCTGAGCTCTTGGAACATTAATGGTGGAAAAGAGGATGTCTTCAACTGAGTGAAGTTCCTGGGGTCTAGAAATGCAAGGTCAGCATAGAGTGTTCCATGACCCAGAAACCTCCTGTGTAATGTCTCAGTAGCTGTGTCCATGGTCTGATTATGGACTGTGACTTCATAAACCTTTTCTGGATTTGTGACAGTTTCAGCATGAGGAATCTCTCCAGCCCTGTTTGTCTTCCTCCTCCTCCTTTTTGATGGCAATGCAGACTCAACTTCCAGCTCTATCTCTTTGTCTTGCTCCTGCAATTTTTCATTTGCCCACAGAACAAAGTTCCCTGCAGCTGCATTGACTGAGGAAAAGTCTCTTGACATGCTTTTCAGGCTTTCATGTGTTGCCATTACCATTCTGTGGGCAGACAAAATATCCATCCCTTGTGTTTGGAGGTATTTGGACAGTGGTGATGTCTGCTCAAATATCCTGAGGAAGGTTTGTGCTGTCAGTATCATCTCATACTTGAGCAGAGCCTCAACAAATCCTCATGCTTGAACCCGAGCAGTTGTTTTCATGGTCATATCCTCTTGTATTGCCGTCAATGCAAGGATGACATCCACATAGAGACAATTATCTGGATTTGCAAATGATCCAAACACTTTCCTGAGAGCATTATCTTTGGCCCCCCACCTTGTCTCGCCAATTGGTGAGAGTCGCCTCTGGTGCTTGCCCTGCCTCTCACTTTCCCACACATTCATCCTTTTGTATGACTCGCGAAAGAACACAGCAATATCATTGAGAACTGCAAACAGTGAACCACTTTCTATTACTGTTTGGGTTGTGTCAGCCAGAACTAGGTTCAGTACATGTGCATTACACCAAACATGCACTTGATTTGGTGCCACTTTGGACATCTGAGTAGAAAAGCCTTTGTATTGGCCTTGCATATTAGACGCACCATCTGTAGCATGTCCGATGCACTTGCTTAGATCTAAATTGAGCTTCTCAGCAAGATCTGAAACAAGACTGACAAAATATTGTCCAGTCGATTCCTTACACTTGACAATGCTGATAATCCTTTCGTGAATTCTGTCTGTAACATATCGTACAACAACAGAACACAGGTCTTGTGAAGTGATGTCTTGTGTGGTGTAAATCTGAAGTGAGAACATTTCAGCATTCTTTATGCCTCTGACAATGGTCTCCTGGATAAGCTGCTGAATGGTGTTAATGACAGAATTAATGGTTCTTGCAGACAGTAATGAAACCAGGGAACCTCTGCCTTTTGCCCCAGTTTGATGAATCTTCTTGGATTTTTCAATACATTCCTTTAAATGCTCTTTCAGACAGATGTCATACTTGCTTAACAGGACTATAACCTTCAAGAAGTTACCATGATCAATATTGAAGTCATCAAGCATGTATGCAGCCTCATTCTCTGACCTATAGCTAAGGCCTCTTTTGCCAATCATCTTTACAACATCAACTACACGCTCCAGTACTTGTCGTTTCTTTCGGATTTGTCTCCAGTCCTGTGTGAGGACAACTGACTTCCACTAAGTAAGTCTTTCACATCAGATTTAGAAGCATTTAAAAAGTATGCTTCTGCACACGTTTTGTGAGCCATGCTCTTTTCATGTTCCTCTAAGCGCTGATGCACATTTCCAGTCTGTCATACCACTTATGAAGGGAGATTTGTCAGTTGACTTGGCAAATGCTAAGCAGACAGAGCAATGGACAACGTTCTTGGCAGTAAGTAAGCCACCTTCTATTAGTGCCATCCTTGCAACAGAACACTTTTTGCACTACTGGATTACTTGATGTTTGTTGGGGATGATACTCAAAAAAGGTCTTTAAGCTTTCATGGTGGGGACGGATGTAGTAATCAATTTCTTCCTTAGTGTTTTCACTTTCCTCTACTGTGTATGTTCTTACTTCTCCGGTTCTCTCCTATTCTTCCATGTACTCTATCCTCTACTCCATCATGTGTTCTTTCTTTTCCTCTGTCTTTTTTCCTCTCTTCTCTCTCCTGTCTGCTCTCATCTCCTCTTTCTTCTTCACATTCCTCTCCTGCCTCATGCCCTCTCTCCTCTCCACTTTCCTCTAATGTGGACACACTGGCCCTAGCCTGAATAAACAAAGACGATGTCACAAATGCACAAAAATAGACACAACAATATGTTCTAAACACTGCACCAAAATAAATTCGACTGTGTTTCATGTTCTTACCCAGGGCTAAAAGGCTCAACTTTAAGTTTATAATGGCAAATAATGTAAGTATTGTATTGTTTCTTTAAATTAGAAGAGTATGCAGTAAAGAAAAAGGACCCATGCACCACTTTTCAGAATAATTACAAATAGAACATTTTAAGACCTAAAAAAAAGCTAGTTGTGGAGCTGACTGGGGATCTTGAAGAGGTTTTTAAGCTCATTCTAATATTTATGTATATATTATTGTTGTTGTTGTTGTTTTAAATATTAATTTACACAAATTACCTTGGACCTGTTAGCTGCTGATAGTAGTATTAAGACCAATGTTCTACAGTAAACGTGATTTATAAAGACCACTGATCTACAATAAAATAAAATAGTAATTAAGACAAAGAACATTGTGTAGTGATTTATTTTAAATTTTTCTTAACAAAATCAAAGGCCTTTAAAAATCAATTAAGTAGACTGGTTTATATATTCAAATGCAGAGCTCAATGCTAGGGATCAAAATTGTACTTGCCCTGCCAAAAAATAAAAAAAATAGCTATTGTTTTCTTCGTAAATAAGCTGCATTTTTTAATTTTTTTATTTAACCTTTGTTTAACCAGGTAAAATCATTCTCATTTCACAATTCCAATTTCAATACCACAATAGACACTATAGACTAATTATTAAATTCAAACATTACTGAAAACAAGTGAACAGTCACTAATAAAATAAGAATAAATTATCATAAATAGCACCGGTTTCAGGTACAGATATTGCATAATCAAATGTAAAATACTTTACTAAACATGTCATATCATATATATATATATATATATATATATATATATATATATATATATATATATATATATATATATATCCTTGTTAACGCTGTTAGTCAAGAGCAGTGAGTTATTTCTCTTGTTCACATTAAAGTGTAAATTGCAGGTAAAAATTTTCACGAAGATAATGCAATGTGCTTACTAAATATAAAGATAAGAACAGCCCACCATTCTTTTTTTTTATATTTTTTATACCAAATGCTGAATATAATGAAAAGTTGGTTCGTTTTACAGTGCTTTTAACCACGCCCCCTCCTTCCACTAGGCTGGGCGTGATGTCATAACAGGGACTCCAAGCTTTTACGGTCTATGCTACAAGCCTAGAGTTACGTTATATTGGAGACCTAGCTAGCGAAAATGGTTAACTATTGTGCTTGTGCGGGATGTACGAATACATCAAAAACGGGGGAGAGGCTCCACAAGTTCCCCAAGGACAAACGGCTGATTCGTGCCTGTAAGTGTTAGCATAACTTACCCGAGGTAGAGCTTAGATCGGCCCAAAACATCAAGCAAGACCCTAACGTTACCCGAGCCCGCTGTGTCCGAGTCCGGCCCGACACATAAACTGTAATTATGAGCCCAAGCCCGGTTTAAACCCGGCTATTTTTGAATACGTGTGTCGTTATAACTGACGTGCTCAACTACTTTCTTATATTACTTTCTCCCGACCGCAACATTCATGTTTTGTCCCGCTCCCGCCCGCAAAAATACTTTTTTTCTGTACCTCCAAATACTTTCAAGTTAGCCTACGTGTTAGCCCACCATACACATCAGCATACGTGCTCCTGATCAATTGTTTGTTATTAAAGCATTAACACACAAACCACTGTTATAACTAAAAGCAAGCGGGCTACTGCGTGCATGGTTTGGCATGACTGCGCGCAAAGTGCGATCCCATAATAATTCCTAAAGCTGACATCAGTTCATCGCGATCTCACACATCTCTGTTATTATCAATGAAGCTTCCATAATATATAACGTTACACTATGTTTGTTATAATTAGAGGATTTGCCAGCATACAGAATTCAGCACTGAACAAAAAGTCAGTTTTGAGCGGTGAGGGGAATCTATCGTAAATGCTTCTGATTGGCTATTATTGCGTTCAAGAAATCAACACATATGTCTGTGATTGGCTACATCGCTCCTCGCTGCTGACATGTTAGAAATAGAAACTCTGCCTGTAAACCGTTTCTATTTTGTTTTAGATGTTCTTATTGATTTTCTGCAACAGATGAATAAAAATGTATTAGTTTTTACGTTTTATTCAGATATTTCTAGTTTGCGGGAGTCGCGCAAATCGTTTTATTCTCCCTCAAACAGCACACACAGAGTGAGTGCATTACTGCCCGCAGCTCCCTGTTATGACATCATCACCCAGTTACGGTAAAAAACACGCTACCTTTGAAGAAACCCCAATAAATGCTATTTTAACGCATTTTAAGACAGAAAATTTTAAATATATCCATATTGTGCACTTTAATGTACACATTAATCGGTTGTGGTGGTTAACCTGCAATTTACACTTTAATGACACAGACTGTAGGTATAAGGCTTCTGGCTGGCACTTTCAGGGATTTTTTTTCTCAATTGATTACAAATTGAAAAATATGCATATATATATATATATATATATATATATATATATATATATATACTGCAGTTTTCATTATAATAACAATTATTTAATGACACAAGTGAAAATATAATAAATATGTAATATACTGCACATATTTAGCAAAATAATCCTTTCTATGGCTAATTTTCAAGTCAACTATGCGTGCTATGGTCATTAAATGGCTTTCCTGAGGTAAATGTAACTGTCACGTTTTGATGTATTTAGTTATGTTTTGAGATCTTGTTTCCCCCTGTCTTGTGTGATTTTTGGTTTAGTCCTGTTAGTTTTCCCGCTCCTCGTTTGTGTCCAATTTTCTGCACCTGTTTTCAGTTAATTATCTTGTTTGGTTCAGTGTATTTAAGCCCTGTGTTTTCCCTGAGTGTTTGTCGATCGTCGTCAATGTATGGTTGTGTGTTAACCCTGAATTCCTGGAGTTTTGTTCTTGTTTGATTTTGGAAGTTTCATTTTGTTAATTAAAACTATTATATTGAAGCTCCTGTGTCCTCGCCTTCAGCTACCTGCAGCAACCCTGACAGTAACGTTCTATGACAAAATTGTTCTCCTGCTGTTTTATTGATCTCTTTCCGTGGTTGAAAAGCACTGATTGATCGATATTCCTTATGAGGCATATACGTTTGGTAAGTTGTACTGTATCTTTAAGTAAAAAGTAACAGATGATCGGTTTACTTGAACTGAGGCGCTAAAGCGATCTGTCACGTCATATTTTCTAGCGCCAAAACGGTATTGTCTGAATTTCGTAATAAAATGGACAGAACCTGAGAGCTGAGAATTTTAAATGTCATTTAGATCAGTGAGTGATTACAGTCAGCTGGAATATTGTAACATTTTTTTAAACAAAACAATGCAGAAAGCTACGTGTATCATTAAATGTCTCACCTCAGCAGTAAGGCCCGCCCTGCTGACATCTTCACTCAAGTCTTTTGCTGGCCTTCCAGCAAATAATTCATTTATTTGAACACATTTGATGGCATCTGCCTCAAGTGCTTGTCGTTTTTTCTCTCTTAACTTCTCGGCCCCTCCTTTACGTTTAGAGATGTTATGCTTTAACATATTGAATTTCGTTGCACATCATCACATCGCTGCAGTTGTAAAGCGGCCGCTTTTCAAGTCTAGAACTTGAACTTGATTCTGATTGGCCAATGTTCAGTGAACACGTCACGTGTGCTCATCACTCATTTAGACCTGTCAGTCTCGCAGCTCGCATCAGCTTCATGCGGCTTCATGAGAGAGACACATAAGCCCGGAATTGGACTATACAACAATATACTTACGAATATATTTACGATTAATAATGATTTAAAAACAAAATACATAACGCACCGGCCCAGCCAGACCGCGGCCCACCGGGAATCTCCCGGTAGTCCCGATGGCCAGTACATGCCTATCTGGATATGCCCTGGATCCGGCGGTCTGCGGTAAACCTCGGGATAAACGGAGAGACTAATATTAGCGTAGACGCCATCCTTCTTATGATGTACAAAGTACATCAGGAATTATGGAAGTGTTCCGGTTCCGGCTGATCTAATCTATGCAGCCTAACATTGAATTATAGAAATCTATAATGTGTTATGTGTGTGCTAAGCCAAAGAGATGTGTTTTTAGTCTAGATTTAAACTGACAGACTGTATCTGCTTCCCGGACCGTGTTAGGAAGATTGTTCCAAAGTTTTGGTGCTAAATAGGAAAAGGATCTACCGCCAGCAGTCGATTTAGATATTCTAGGTATTATCAACTGGCCAGAATTTTGAGATCGCAATAGACGTGAAGGACTATAATGCGTTAAGAGCTCGCTCAAGTACTGGGGAGCTAAACCATTTAGTGCTTTGTAAGTAATCAGCAATATTTTAAAATTTATACGATGTTTAATAGGCAGCCAATGCAGTGTTGACAGAACCGGGCTAATATGGTCGTACTTCCGGGTTCTGGTAAGAACTCTAGCTGCTGCGTTTTGAACTAGCTGTAGTTTGTTTATTAAGCGTACAGGGCAACCACCCAGTAGAGCATTACAATAATCTAGCCTTGAGCTCATGAAAGCATGAACTAATTGTTCCGCATTTGTCAGTGAGAGCATATGACGTAATTTAGATATATTTTTAAGATGGAAAAATGCGGTTTTACAGATACTAGACACGTGACTTTCAAATGAAAGATTGGTATCAAAGAGCACACCCAGGTTCCTAACTGACGACGAAGACTTAACAGAGCAGCCATCAAGTGTTAGACAGTATTCTAGGTTATTAGTTGAAGTTTTTTGTCCAATGATTAGAATCTGTTTTTTCAGAATTTAGTAGTAGGAAATTACTGGTCATCCAATTTTTTATATCAGCTATGCATTCCGTTAATTTTGTGAATTGGTAAGTTTCGTTAGGTTTTGAAGAAATATACAGCTGAGTATCATCAGCATAACAGTGAAAGCTAATTCCATATTTCCTAATTATATCTCCTAAGGGTAGCATGTACAGAGTGAACAGCAGCGGTCCTAGTACTGAGCCTTGTGGTATGCCATACTGAACTTGTGATCGATAAGACATCTCTTCACTTACTGCTACAAACTGAAAACGGTCAGATAAGTATGATTTAAACCATGCTAGTGCAATTCCGCTAATGCCAACATAGTTTTCTAGTCTATTTAAAAGAATGTTGTGGTCGATAGTATCAAATGCAGCACTAAGATCAAGTACCTAATAGAGAGATACAACCACGATCGGATGATAGGTTGACTCGCAATCAAATACAACATTGTGCTTGTCACACTCTAAACTCTTGTCAAACTGTAACCTACAACTGTCACCCAACCAAAAACACACACGCACAGTTTTAAAAGCAAAACATATTTATCCAACCCCATTTCAAAACAGTCTGTGGGTTCTATCTTTTGGACATCATATAGCATTGGTTTTCATTTCTTGTCCTCAGAGCACTAATCTGTTTATTTTTATATGTATTTATATTTATATGTAGAAGTTACACATTCTACATTGCTTAAAAAAGACAATCAAATGTGTTTTTAATGGTAGTATTATTTTATATGGAAATAAATTATTTATAATTCAGATGAAAATAAAGTTAGGGTTAATTAAAATTAAGGAAAACAAATATATTGATCTGAAATATAGCAAATTAATTCAGGTACAATTACCAAACACATCTCAAGGTCTTTTTGTCTTTTTATTAATTTTTATTAATAAACTAATTGTATAAAACTATTGTCAGTGCACTCACCACACTCATCTCCTCACCGGCCGGATGACCCAACCCAACCAGATGAACTGCATAATATCGTGAAAGTTCTGATCCCATCTGACTCCTGACATTATGCTGCCTAACTCATAATCATACACTGTTCATTCGTTGGCCAAAGGAGGACTGGCCCCCCGACTGAGCCTGGGTTCTCCCAAGGTTTTTTTCTCCATTCTGTCACCTGATGGAGTTTTGGTTCCTTGCCACTGTTGCCTTCGCCTTTTGGCTTGCTTAGTTGGGGACATTTAATTTTCAATTGAACAATACTATTACAACATTGTTTTCCTGTTATCTCTGTAAAGCTGCTTTGAAACAATTTGTATTGTAAAAGCGCTATATAAATAAAGGTGACTTGACTTGACTTGACTACAAATAAACTGGTTCTAAGCCTTTATTAATTAAACTCATTTAAAAAAATACAAGGATTAAAGGGATACTCCACTTTGTTTGGAAATAGGCTCATTTTACAACTCCCCAGAGTTAACCAGTTGAGTTTTACCTTTTTCGAATCCATTCAGCCGATTTTCTGATATTTAGAAGAATATCAGTAACCAGACAGTTTCTGGTCTCATTGACTTCCATAGTATATATTTTTCCTACTATGGAAGTCAATGAGACCAGAAAACCTCCTAAAGTTGGCTTTTTTAATTTACTAAAGGCTATTTGTATTTTATTCTCAATATGTACACATTCTTATTAATCCTGTGCCTAACATGATGAAAACATTCCCCATTGACTACCATAGTAGGTATTTTTTCCTACTATGGTAGTCAATGGGAATGAGATCTGTTTTCTTCCAAATATCTTCCTTTGTGTTCAGCAGAACAAATAAACACATAGAGGTTTGGAACAACTTGAGGGTAAGTAAACGATAATAGAATTTTCATTTTTGGGTGAACTAACCCTTTTAAGTTTAGCTACTTACATCTTATCTCGCATTTGACCGTACACTGAAGCGTCGAGTTGCACTGTTAAAGGGGGGGTGAAATACTCAGTTTCACTCAATCTCATGTTAATCTTGAGTACCTATAGAGTAGTATTGCATCCTTCATATCTCCAAAAAGTCTTTAGTTTTATTATATTTATAAAAGAAAAATAGGCTGTACCGAGTCTTTCCGGAAAAACCCGAGCGGGTGGAGGCGTGCCGTGTGGGCGGGAGCGCGCAAAGCTTTTGCGTGTGTTGTAAACAGACAGACTCGTGGTTTCTGTGAACATAAAGCCCGCCTACTTTGATTTGATTGGTCATCTCAAATATTCTGACATTGACGAGCAGTAACAGACCAATGAGGCTCAGATGAACACACACACACACACACACACACACACACACCTGTCCTCTGTTTCTGACGTGCTGTCTGCTCGGCGCTGCTGCGGATTGAAGATGAAGAACGCGCTGAATCTGATTATAACAAGAAGTTTGATGATTGATTTTTCATTAGGCTATTTTTGGTGCCCCCTCAGCACTTGGTGCCCTACGCACAGCGCGTGATGCGCGTGGTGGGAGCGGCGGCGCTGTTCACATGATAAGGAGGTCTCAAATACCACAAAAATGACACTAACTCATTTTTGACCAAACATGATGTTACAGCGTTTTGCCTTTGTAGGGCAGTATTGTCGTCATACCTATAAATTACGTTAAAGGGATAGTTCACCCAAAAATTAAAATTAAGTCATTAATTACTCACCCTCATGCTGTACCAACCCCGTAAGACATTCGTTCATCTTCGGAACACAAATTAAGATATTTTTGATTAAATCTGAGAGCTGGGTCACTCCTCCATAGGCTTCCTAAGGAATTGAATCTTGACGGCCTAGAAAGTCATTGAAGAAAATGTTTAAATATTTCATGTGCCTACAGTGGCTCCACTATAAGTTTATCAAGCGACGAGAATACTTTTTGTGCAGAAAAAAACAAAAATAACGACTTTATTCGACTATTCCATTGCTGCTTTGTGGGCCTGAGACGAGAGTTCAAGAGATTTCCACGACGCATGCGCGAGAACTGATGCTCTTCTTCTACTACTATTTACAGCGCGCGTCTTCCTCTGCTTCTAAGACGCGCGCTGTGTAGTAGAAGAAGAACCTCCATTCTCGCACATGCGTCGTGGAAATCTCTTGAACTCTCGTCTCAGGCCCACAAAGAAGCAATCGTTATTTGTTTTTTTCCGCACAAAAGTATTCTCGTAGCTTGATAAACTTATAGTGGAGCCACTGTAGGCACATGAAATATTTAAACATTTTCTTCAATGACTTTCTGGGCCGTCAAGTTTAAATTCCTTAGGAAGCCTATGGAGGAGTGACCCAGCTCTCAGATTTATTCAAAAATATCTTAATTTGTGTTCCGAAGATGAACGAAGGTCTTACGGGGTTGGTACAGCATGAGGGTGAGTAATTAATGACTTAATTTTCATTTTTGGGTGAACTAACCCTTTAAGCTATGCTAAAAGTGGTATGAATGGTTTCCAAAACGGTAAAAAAAACTATTGTTTTACTCAAGGGGAGGTGGAAAATGAGCTTAATTCCCAAATGGTGGAATATCGCTGTAACGTTAGCTAGGCTTATCGTTAGCCGGGTATCCAATCATCCATCCACCCAGCCATCCATTCCCAATTCCCCCCACCCCCCCCCCCCCCCCCCCCCCCCCCCCCCCAACAACCCCACCCTCCATGGAGACACTGACACCTTTTTTACTCTGAGGAGTTTGCAGGTATGATTTATAGTGCATGGAACACTTATAATATCAACACTTGTACACTTATAATACAGTAATAGTCAGCATCACAGTAAAATGACTTGACTGCATTTAATGGTTGAAAATCATAAAGTTCAATGACACTATAGGTGCTTCTGAAACTTGGTCACGAACAACAACATAGGTAAAGTAATGATGACTCAAAAAATATTTGTTGATGATATTTGAACTATTAGCTTCTCTTATGGCGCTTTTCCATTACCAGTACCAGCTCGACTCGCCTCGCCTTTGTTTGGTTTTTCACTGTGTAAAAGTTCTACCTGTACCTGCTTTCAGTACTTTTTCCGTATCACCTCTGGCGAGGTTCTGAGCGAGCTGAGGCGATATAAAATGTGACGTGAAAACTATGCAGACTGTGATTTGGTCAGAGAGAATCGTCATTCTTGCACGCGCCAGTGGAGTATACTTAAGTCCAAATATATTTTAAGTACATATACCTATGCAGTACAATAATCAACAACAGTGTAACAGTACACTTTGAGTACACAACTAGTTTAAACTGTTTTCATTTGTACAGCACCTATACTACATGGAACTTTTATACGATATTTACTGCACTATAGTTTACTAGTTAAATTCGTGTAGCACATTAACAATAGCCGAGTATGCAACTGTTACTTACGTTTTGCGTTTGTGCAGCAAAAGGAACTTGTAATACAATATACTACTGTACTATAGTTTAGTTAAATATTGAAGCACATTTTTTTTAGTTAATGAAAGTGCAGTTTGAATACTTGATAACTAAACTGCAAGATAGGCTAATTGTAAAGTTTTCTTTAGGTGAACTTATCACTGTATTAACACATACTTTTTTGCACTTTAAGTATAATATGTCCTATTATTATTTGATTTATAACTTTAAATATACCTTTATCCTTTTAAGAAGTGCATAAATTATCCTTCTTAAGTACATCCAAAGTACCTCTTATTTTTAGTTTTAAAAGATGAATGACGCACTTGATTTAACTTTTGCTTTTTTTGAAGGGCGTATCTGAAACTCTCAGAAAATAGGGCAGATTAGGGGGAAGGGGCTAATTATTCCAATTATTCGAGTGTTACACCCCTAATCAAAGTAACTCTCTGGCAAATTTTGCAATCCAGTGTACGTGCGTGTTAATGACACTTGTAAATGACATTTCGTATCAGATCTCTGACCAAAAGTGACGTTAATGAAGTAAGAATGAGTTTGCAATGGTATGTTTGTTCACCTGGGGGTTAAGGCCAAGGGTTATGACACCATACTCCGGAGGAGCAGACACCAGAGGACACCAAGAGGCAGACAACCACAGTGATTTTAAAGGTAAGTTTTTATTCAGTTTAAACAGGGTAAAAGCAGGGACAGGACGTTCGTGGCTCTTTGCTGCATACTTCCAGACTCGGACTGTAAGTGGAAAGGTAAGGATTCTTCTCAGTACAAAGTACTTTCCTTTAATTCAGCTGCATCACTCTGGGCTTCTGATGGAGAGCAGATATAAACTTTCCACAAATGTGCATGCAGGGGTTGGGGCCATTCTCAGCAAAAGCACATCACACGTGTTCACTTCAATTCCACCGCCATAAATCATTGTGTATCCATAAGGCAAAAGCACTGCAATTCCATCACATGATAGGGTTGATCAGAGGCCTAGGCCTCAATCCATTTGTTGCACTCACGTGGGGATATTAACCTTCAGTTCCTCCTCAACACACTCTGAAACACATAGCTTTTCCAACAGTCAGATTCACACTCACTGCATCCTCTTCAAGCTGTTTGAATGTTCGTAGATGAAATCAATTCACTTATCTTTCTCGCTCTCTTCACAGTGCAGGTTCAATCAATAACTCAGTCCAGAGATTTCTCAGACGATCACTCTGATCCAGGAGACTTCAATGGCGACTTCCTACCCAGACAACCTCCAAAGTAAGCTTGTGCCCAAATGCTCCGAGACAACCGCGCGCCTGCACCGAGGGAAAACCACTTCCCCTTTCCCTTCCTTGCTGTACCCTTTAAGCCCCCCAATCTTTATACTCCTTTTTCCAGGCATGTGGTTTAAAGAAGCACTACTATTGCTTCAGCTGGGCTCATTATGGCGGCACCAGATGTGTATACCCTAGACAGTAAAAAAATGGACACAGCGACCCCGTTGATTTTTAAGGAGAGAGTTGAAGCCCAACATGGGGGACTTACTTCCTGATAGCCCAAGCGTACTGGCCATGCTCAAAAATGATTTGACGAGGGAGCAACCTGCTGATGGTTTTAGTCTTTTGTAGCGGTTCCAAGAAAATCGAATCTTCCCTTCAGAATCTTGCAGAGGGGATCGGAGTTTAGCTGTTTATAGCTCGCAGCAGAAGCAAACTTTATGACTCTTATGGGCTTTCCCTTGACTTTATGTCCACGTCCCCCGATTGCGCGCAAGCTTTACTTCTGTCTTTAAAGGGGAAATTCTCTTTCTGCGCGCAGAGTCGTGTGTTATGACCAATCGTTTTTGCAAAACAGCTTTAGGGGGCCATAAGTAAGATACAAAGTAATGGAGCCTTTTATACTTGTCGGTTTCTTTAGAAATAATAATGGAAAATGGGGTCTTGGACACCTAGATGTAAAGTTTATTGCGTCAAAGTGGCGCAAAATGAATGGGAGTCAAGGGATGCTAAAGCAGGTGATAGCCAGCTACAATGGCGGCCCCGGAGGCAGCTTCAACTTCCGGTGATGGTTACCCCCTTGTGTATACCAAAGCCGGCCTGGTGTTACACCGCCCTTCTTCCCCCGAACTGAGTCAACAAAATTTTTTTGGTTCCTGTTTTTTCACCCGGTGAATTTGCATGGGAGGAGCAGAGGGGTGAACTGATCACTTCATCGCCCGAACTTGGGGGGAATGTCTGAAACGTGTACCGGTTTTGGAGAGATGACAGCCCGGTGAACACTTAACTGAATCTCGTGAGATAAAAAAGACAATTATTGGATTGTTGAGTTAATAAAAAGGTTTACTAGTTTATTTTTTTAAGCACATGGAGAGATAACCTAAAAATTGATTATTAGGCGCAAAAAGTAAAAAAAAAATAATTCGAGCTAAAATAATCACGTTTTCTTTCTGGCTTAAATCACAATTATTATTTTGCCTCTTTTTTTTATCATACACATGAAATGCACATTTTAAACGTATATTTGTCCATTTTGGTTGTGTGAATGAACGCACAGTCATTCATGACACTTTTTTATTTCAGTAGCATATAATGCGTGTATATTTTACCTGATCTTGATCACTTGATTCAGTCCTCCTTTTTCCAATGGTGATTTTGTCAGAGGAAAAGTCCGGGAGACCACTGCAAGTGGGTTTTACGAGATCTCAAGACAATAGGCAAGAAAACTTTGCTGTGATAAAACTAGCAGAACGAAGTCACCAAAACAGGTATGTTGTGGTTTTTGTTATTACATAAAGTCATTTCACATGCCATGTATATTAGCGTAAATTGGGCTAAATATAAGGGGCATTATTGCTAATCATATTTCTGTTAAATAAATATTTTTTATTTCTAATATTTTTTATCACACGTTTACCTCTGGGCACCTCCTTCACTAAATAAACATAAATCTGGTTGTACTTTAACTGGTTGCCATAAAAATCATTGTAAAACTCGACTGGATGAATCTGATTTAGAGAAGATTAACCGGAAGTTCAAATCATGAAGCTTTTGAAGCACCCATATATAATCAAGCTTTACCAGGTGTGTGTGTGTGTGTGTGCTTGTGTTATTCAATCATTATGGTTTAATTGATAACCCATATAGGCCTATATTTATTAGGACATCAAGTGTTAATGGACCTTCGTCAATAATAGTAATACCCTTAATGATCCACGTTCACTTGAAATTAGAGTATAATATTTATTATATTGACCTCCTAAATCTCAAACCCTGATATCTACCAACTATAAGATTTGATTTTTCACTTCATTAGTTTAGGCTGGCTGAAAGCCAGTTTACAGTGAGTTTTTTCTAATGCACAAGGCTTTCCCATGTGCTACTTCCTCTCTTTACTGCTCTCTCGGAGTATGTGGAAGGGGGGAAATAATGACCTTAAAATGGAAATGAGCCATGTTCTAGAAAAAGAAAACAAATTTTCACTGAAAAACCAGACTGTTATGATATAGCGTATGTATAACACGCCAATATCGTATTTCCATTTTGGCGTGCTATCAACACGCATAATCGCTTTTCAGCGTGTTTATGACGCCGTTGACTTAACGTTACATTACTGTATATAAATATATGACCCATCCCAACCCCGTCGCAAAACCCCTACCTGTCACTGGGGTTAATACCATTAATAAGTGTTCCACTACAATCCTAGGAAAAAAAATATCGCTCGCCAGATGTAGATCTAGGTTTTTCTTCGTTTTGCTCGGACATTTAAAGAGCATATTGCTGGTAAAAAAAAAATCTAAATTAATATATAACCTTGTATGAAAATACCATTTGAAAAGGTAATGCAGGATTTAAAATGTTTTAAAACGACATAAGGGCACAAATTTGTAGATAAAGCGAGCGTTTCTTTGACTGCTCGTAAAAACCGCTTTTTTTTTTCAACATCGCGTCATTTTACATCACGAGAGGAAGGGGCCTCAGCAGCGCAGATAGGTTTGTATTCAGTAACAGAGGGTAAATGTGCTTTTTTGTACTCAGAATGACAATTTGGAATGTAAAGAACAACATATTATACAGTTATTTGTTTTATTAGGAAAATACCATATACATAAAAAGAATTGGGCTTTTTTTTCACATTTTATAAATGACTTTACATTATATGTGCATCTTTTGGAACAAACTAAAAACAAAAAAGCATTGAAAACATGTAATGATTTGAAAGCACTGGATTTTATGTAAAACAATTTTAAAGTTTTTTTTATTTCCTGGCAGCTAATGTTAATGTGATATTGTGTATGTAAAACCTCTTTAAAGTAAACACCAGGTAAAATTTAACTTTTGCTCTCGGGGTCCCCCCCTACAGTTGGGAAACAGTATTGTCCTCTACTTACTGTCGTAAACGTCTCCGGTTACTTTCGTAACCTCGGTTCCCTGAAAGGCAAGGAACGAGACATTACGGATGTCGTATATGGGAACTCTCTCTCATCCTTCACTTCCGCTGAAATCTTATTGGCTAACGCCAGCAACGCTGGCCAATTGACGCAAATATGCAAATACTGAAACCCCGTTGCAGTATAATGCAAGTGCAGCGTCAATTCCTCCCTCAGAATCGAACAGAACGCCAAATCAATAGCGAACACGGCGGCGAGCGTAATGTCTCGTTCCTTGCCTTTCAGGGAACCGAGTTACGAAAGTAACCGGAGACGTTCCCTTTCAAGGCTACGGAACTTCGACATTACGGATGTCGTATATGGGAACTGTATAGAATCCCGCCGTGGAAGCAAGCAAACCACAGAACAGAACCCAATACAAAACCCCGACACCGCCCCCCAGAACGCCAGCATTGTGATAGGACGAGACTGGCCAATAGCGAGCCTCTAACCTCTGATAGGTCCAAGGGGACGAATCACAAACTCACAAAAAAACTGCCCGAATTTGCATATCCCGAGCAGTATAAACGGGTGAAGTCTGCACTGTAGACCAACAGGGCAACAACAACAGTAAAATAAGGCCAACGCATAGCGGTGACAACAGTCTTAATACACATAAGCACACAGAACACCTCATGAGCAAAGCGCAGAGAGCTCTAAATGCTGTGCAAGAATTCAACTCACCGAAAGCACTTGAGACGCCACAGAGGGTAAATCCAACTTGTAAAACCTGGCGAACGTATTCTGAGAAGACCAGCCAGCCGCAAGACATAAATCCTGAATAGACATATTACCCTTAGTCCAGGCCCACGAAGAGGCGATCGCCCTGGTCGAATGGGCCTTAACATTGAGGGGGCATTCCTGTCCCATACAGTCATAAGCCAAAAACAATAGCGTCCATAATCCAGTGAGCAAGCCTCTGTTTAGAGACTCCCCTTCCCTTATTGCATCCACCAAAGCACACAAATAGCTGGTCCGAGCTTCGGAAAGCAGCCGAGCGAGAGATGTACTCCCGGAGCGCTCTGACTGGCAGATAGCACTTTGAGCATCCGAACCTAGAGAGGTCGATGGCTCAACAGACAGGGCAGGCAAGAAACAATCTGCGCCTGAACGGGGTATTGAGCGATTTAGGGACATAACCCGGCCTCGGTCTGAGAGTCACGTTACAGTTTTCCGGGTCCAAAGCGAATACAATCTTCGCTGACAGAGAAAGCCTGTAAATCCCAACCCGCTTCGCCGAAGCGAGAGCGAGAAGCAGCGCCGTTTTAATCGAAAGCTCCTTAACTGCAATCGACACTAAGGGCTCAAAGGGCGGTCGTGACAAAGCTTCCAAGACCAAAGTCAAATCCCAGGCGGCACGGAAGGCGGCCGTGCAGGGCATAATCTCCTAGCTCCTTTAAGGAACCGAGTCACCAACGCATTCTTCCGATAGACTGTCCATCAACAGGCGGGTGAAACGCAGCAATAGCAGCTACGTATACCTTCAGGGTGGATGGCAGGCTCCCTTCGTCCATTCTGTACTGAAGGAAGCGTAGAATATCCGACACCGAGCAGTTCGCTGGTCCTAAAACCGATATCCTGACACCATTTAGAGAAAACAAATTCCGCGATAGTATTTTGAACCCGCGAATGAAGCACATCGATCCCGCTCAGCGTCCCTGCAGCGGCACACATGGAGCCTCCACAGCCCGGGCTGGGATGCCAAATCGATCCGCTCGCCTGAGACAGTAGGTCCTTCCTGAGCGGAATTTCCCACGGTTGCTCCGTTAGTAACTCTACCAAGTCCGCGAACCAGGGCTGATTCGGCCAGTACGGGGCCACTAGAGTCACCGCCGCCTTTTCCTCCCTGATTTTGCACAACACCATGGGCAAAATTTTCACCGGAGGAAAGGCATAGAGACGGGCTTTCGGCCATCGCGCAGTTAGCGCGTCCATCTCCCGGGGGGAACGGGACAGCGAGAAAAACATCCGACAATGCGCGTTCTCGCTCGTCGCGAAGAGGTCGATCTCCGCTCTGCCGAAACGATCCCATATCAGTTGAACCGTCCCGGGGTGAAGCCTCCATTCCCCTTGAGGAATCCCGTTCCTCGAGAGCATATCCGCCCCCCGATTTAGAACACCGGGGATGTGTGTCGCTCTCACGAGAGAAAGAAACCGATCCGCCCACAGCAGGAGAGATTCCGCCTGCTTGAATAGGTCCCTGGAATGCAAACCGCCTTGGCGATTGATGTAAGAGACCACAGAAGTGTTGTCGGTTCGAATCAAACATGCCGCTGTTCCAGCCGAGACCGGAAAACTTTTAGGGCCTGAGAGACCGCTTCCAGTTCCAAGCGATTTATGTGCCACTCCATCTGCCTCTCCGACCACCGACCGGAGGCGGGCTTGCCCAGGCAGACCGCTCCCCACCCGGTGGACGAAGCGTCCGTCAGGACCTCCACGCGTCGCGTCACTATACCCATAGGGACACCTGAACTGTAGAGATCCGGGTTCTTCCACGGGGCCAGGGCACGGGCGCACACACGGTTGACCATAATGCGCTTGCGGCGGAGTGCCACGCGCTGGGTTGACGCGCGCTTTCAGCCAGTGCTGAAGCGGTCTCATATGTAGCAGTCCCAGATGACACACTGACGAAGCGGCTGCCATCCGCCCCAATAGCCTCTAAAACTCTTTCAGAGGGACGAGCCTGCCAGGTCTGAAGAGACCTAGCGAAGAAGTCAGAGCCTCCGCTCGTTCGGGGGAGAGACGCGCTTTCATACTCACTGAGTCCAAGCATACTCCCAGGAATGTGGTAGTTTTGGCTCGGTGTGAGCACACTTTTTTTGGACGTTTACCCTCAAACCAAGCGTTTTCAAATGGCGAAGTAGGGCTTCCACATGGCCGACCAATGTCTCCCTCGACTGCGCGAGAATCAGCCAGTCGTCCAGATAGTTCAAGACGCGCATCCCGCCCGACCTGAGGGGGGAAAGCGCCGCGTCTACACATTTCGAAAAGGTGCGGGGGCGAGGGCTAGCCCGAACGGGAGTACCGTGTATTGGTACGCCACATTCTCGAACGCAAACCTCAGGAATCGCCTGTGGCGCTTCGCTATCTGGACGTGAAAATAAGCGTCCTCTAGATCCACTGAAGCGAACCAATCCCCGGGGCGAATTTGCGCCAGGATCTGTTTCAGTGTAGTCATCCTGAAAGCGCGCTTGTGAAGCGCTCTGTTGACGGGTCTCAGGTCCAGTATGGGGCGGAGACCCCCTCCCTTCTTCGGCACTATAAAGTAGCGGCTGTAGAATCCGTTTCCCGCTCGCTCGGGGGAACCGGCTCTATCGCTCCCTTGTCGAGTAAACTGCACACTTCCTGCCTCAGTACATGAGCATTTTGGGGCAAAGTTAACGACTGGATTACGCCGCGGAAGCGGGGTGGTCTGCGTTTGAACTGAAGTGTGTACCCGTGTCGAATTACATTCAGCACCCACGGCGAGATGCCCGGAATAGCTTCCCACGCCGTGAGGAAACGACTGAGTGTAGGCCGGTCTAGACCTGCGGTCATCGCCGCTATGTGAGGGCTGGGGATAGACACCTCGAGCTTCCCGCGAGGCGCCTTTATAGTTAATGACCGTGACTCTGCGCTGCTCGAAGACAGGGCGGGTAACACAGTGTGAAGTGCAAGAGGAGAAAAAAAGCTCTGTTTGTGAAGAAGTAATTTGCTTTATTGAACAACACACAACATTCACAACATGACTGCACGCGTCGCTCGCCGAACGCAGAGGGACCGCGTGCTCTAGAGCGCGCCGTTTGGAAGCGGGGCCATCCATGCGCTCTCCTCTCCTCTTGCCCGAGCGGTCAGGACGACTGCTTGGGCCTCGCTGGGGACGCGGCGGGTTTTCTGCGCGGGCTCCTCTGAGCCGGTCTCTTGTTTCCCGCTCCCTGCCACTGCCCGTGTCGGCCTTTACGGGCATCCGGTCCCGGGGGGAGGCTGGCTGATGTCTGGCCGCAGCCTGGGACTGGCGCCCCGAGGCGGAAGACGAGCGAGAGCGAGGGCGCTGCGGCGGGGGCGGCGGCGGCGCTCGCCGAGGGATCACATGGCTCATCGCCTTCGCCTTCTTCTGAGTCTCGGAGTACCGCTCGGTGACCTCCTCCACGGCATCTCCGAACAGGCCATCAGGGGAGATCGGTGCGTTTAGCAGCGTCTTCCTGTCCGCCTCCTGCACGTCCTATAGGGTGAGCCACAGGTGTCTGTGGAGGACCACCAAATACCCCATCGAACGGCCAATCGCCTGGGCCGAGCGCTTCGTGGCCAGGAGCGCGAGGTCCGTTGCCGAACGGAGGTCTCGGATGGCGTCAGCGTCGACAGAGGCGGCGCCATCCAGAGATTTCAATCGCTTGGCCTGCAGCACTTGAAGAACGGCCATAGCGTGTAGTGCGGAAACCGCCTCCCCTGCGGCGCCGTAGGCCTTGTTAGCCTGGTGAGCCGTAAACCTGCAAGCTCGGGACGGCAGGCTGCGGTCCGAGCCCAGGGCGGGAGCTGACGGGCAAAGATGTGCAGCGACGGTCTCCTCGACAGGAGGGATGCGGAGGTAGCCGTGGTCCCCCGCCTCGTCCACGGGGGGGAACATGGCCTGGGTCGAAGTGAGGGTGCGCGTCGATTGCGGGGCCACCCACGACTTCACCACGTGCTCGTGCACATCAGGAAAGAACGGGGTTCCCCTTTTCGAAGCGGCCTGACGGCGGCTCGATTGGAGGAACCACGCGTCCAACTTGCTCTTTGAGGGCTCGTCGAGAGCCTTCCAGGATAAATCCAGTTCCTCGACAGCCTTCGAGAGGATACGGAAGAGCTCTTCCTGCAGATCCGCGGGGGTCTCTTCCGTGGGTGCCAGAGGGGCGGCCTGCTCCGCACCGTAGTCGTTCTCGGAGGCCGACAAGGACATAGAGTCGTCCTCCTCACTCACCCCGAAGGACACGAAGTCAGCAACGTCGCGGGGAGGATGAAACGAAGGGTCCGGAAAACTCACCGGGGGTCGAACCTCGACTCCGCGGTTGGGGGGGCCTGCCAGCGGCTCGGTGGCGGCAGCAGGCCCAATCCCCGCAGCAGCGCGAGCTTCGTCTCGCCTGGCCTTGAGGGCTCGGAGGGGCATGTCCGCACAGAAGTCGCAGGACCCTTAATCCCTGAGGGCCGACTCCGCGTGGGCCAGCCCCATGCACGCGATGCAGAACAGGTGCAGGTCGGGGGGCACTATGGGGCCCGAGCATAAATTGCAGACGGTCGCCATCGGATGCTGGAGACAGTTCAGGTATCTCCGGTGCACCTTCAACGATAGCAAAAATCCAAGTAGTAGTAGTATCAGCTTTCTAGCACACGATTTGAGCGTGAAGAGAGAGATTCTGAGGAGGAATTGACGCTGCACTTGCATTATACTGCAACGGGGTTTCAGTATTTGCATATTTGCGTCAATTGGCCAGCGTTGCTGGCGTTAGCCAATAAGATTTCAGCGGAAGTGAAGGATGAGAGAGAGTTCCCATATACGACATCCGTAATGTCGAAGTTCCGTAGCCTTGAAAGGGAACCGTCATGAATGTAGCACATGCATTTGTTGACAACCATGATAGCCCTGAACACTGTAGGAGGAGGTCACATGCAGGTGTTCTGCTAGCTTGCGTCGCGTGTGAAATGTCTTCATCCCAGGTACAGTGGCATATATTTCAGCATGTCATATGAATATAATTTCATGGGTTTTATTTATTTTTTTCTAACGACAAATGATTGCGATGCTCACGTTTACAAGCCAACGTCATTATAGTAGCCTAGTCTAGCCTATTGGTTACCGTTTTACTGAATCTATACTTCAATGCAATGTTTGAGTGATAGATAATAACCATAGATCGTCAATATTATAATAGCAAGCTATATTATTATATCAATAATGCGCGCGTGTGCGTATTAATGCGTAGGCTACTCTAGCACACACACGCAAGGTCTCTCGCGCTCTCTCTCCCTCTCTGTCCTGCGCGTATTCAATTTAATAAGTCGGGACACTAAAATTAGAGTTGGAATACGGGACTGTCCCGGGAAAAACGGGACGTCTGGTCAGGTCACCCTAGCTAGTATGCAAGCAATATACTTACTAGTACAAAAGCATGACAGTCCGCATCGGTCAGACACCCCTCCTCCTCCTTCAGTTCACGCCAGCGAGAAAACGCTGGCCCAAATTTGATCCTCGTTCTGCCTTTAACGCGATCACTTTCTCTTTTGCTTTGCTCCGATAAAACCTTTGCTTTCTTGTATTTCTGTGCTGCTTCGGCCATGACTATATAACATTTGGCTCGCACGTCCGATTTTAAGGAAGTGGGGGTGGTGGAGGAAGTGACGTATATGCCGTAAAGCAGTCAAATTTTGTAGTTCTCTTTGTTCGCCGGTTACTACCCGAAACCCGAAGTTTAAAAGTACGATTAAAAACGCTACAGACCCCGCCAGGCTATGGCAGACGTGTCATTCAACCTATTGTAAGTCGATGTACCATCACAAGAGACATGGAAATATATTATGAAGGTTGAAAAGTTACCCGGTGCTGCTTTAATGACCGAATTATAACAGTCAGTAAGAGCCGTCGTGAATCAGTGTTTTCGGTAGTTTTTGTATTTTAATTTATCATCGTCATGGTAAATTATTGTGTTTGTGGAGGTTGCAAAAACTCCGGGCTGTCAGGACATCGAGTCCACAGGTTTCTAACAGGAAAAACGACAGTGCTATCTTTCGTGCCTATGTGCGGTTTGTGCAGCTGAAGAGACGAGATCTCTCTTCCGCATCGGCTTCGAGCATCGGCTTCGAGAAACGCGATCGTGTGTAGTGTACACCAGATCGGAGGAACAAGTATATCAGGAATAAAAATATCTCTGTCTCTCGATGAGAAACCGCTACATCACGTAATTGGGACGGATATTAATGAGCATGACATACGCGCCTGATCAAAGCTTATAGTTTCTGTTATTGGTAAATTCCTCAGATGACCAATAATAGCTTTGCTATTAACTGATACGACGGTAATAATCTGTACAATATTGTGAGCACAATGTATAGAACAATGACATTACCGAACGATATACACCTCACATTCTACAGAATAGAACAGAATGAACGATGCACTATAACTCTATTACACTATTAATTAAAACTCACAGTGAACAGTATTAAATAAAAACAGATATGCCTTACCTTTTTGTTGCAGTGCAGTTTTTATTGCATATTGGTCTAATGTTTTGCCGACAGCATCCTCATGCATTTTTTTATTGCTGCTTCTATTATTTATGCTGCTATTATTTAATTTCTTCGTAAAAAACATCCAGGGAAGACTGAATAGGCTGTTTCTTTTAATGTTTACTCAGTATCTGACAGCTAGGCTAATCAAAAAGACACGCGATAAAGTGATGCAATAAACTGCGGCTGCGCACACTCACTCCACACACGTTTTTTTTATAATAATACTTCTGCAATAATGTGTGTCTCCTCTGACAGTAGTTCTGTCTAACATTAATCCTGGCCTGTCCCTGCTCTCTCGGCAGCATAGCAGGCTCATAATTGTATGGCTGTGGTCCGTGGTCCGTCATAAGAGTAAGTCCGAAATGTCATTGCGATTCATTGTTTTCCTGTTGTTTGAATGGTTTGAGTCGACCGCTCTCCCGCCCGTTACGTCGCGCCCGTCACGCCCATTTTCAGATGCGGAAGTAAAATTCTCTCACAAAAACGACTCCAGAAGCCAATGTAGCGTATTTATAAGTATATTTTAAAGAAAATCTAGTTACTACATTGTTTTTCTATACATTGACTCGTTGGGTCCTCTAACCTGCAATATGCCCTTTAACGGCGTGTACATACACGTGGAATCACTCGGACATTTACCCATACACGCGGATAGCTCAAAATGCGTATAGATATGTTTACGCAAAAGTCGTGATGTCATGTTGGAAAAACTGAAAAATTCACATGTAATTTCATTTTGAGATATCACTTGTTTGGGCATTTAGCCTTTTTAATCAAGCAGGATTCCAATTTGTGTTCCCCTGATAAGCAGTGTCATGCATGCACTATATTGTTCCATGATTCCAATAAGATGTAACTTTAATTTTGATTAATCGCTTTATTTATAAAGATCTATATAAAAAAATGCAATTAAAGGGATACTTCAGGATTTAGCATTAAGCTTTGTATTAGTAGAAAACCAGTAGTATTTTCGAATTACCGTGCCCCACCCCCCCCCCCCCCCCCCCCCCCCCCCCCCCCCCCCCCCCCCCCACCCCCCCCTATATCAGTCAGGGCGTATCTGAAACTCTCAGAAAATAGGGCAGATTAGGGAGGAGGCTAATTATCTGTCCAATTATTCGAGTGTTACACCCCCTAATCGAAGTAACTCTCTGGCAAATTTTGCTATCCAGTGTACGTGCTGTGTTAATGACACTTGTAAATGACATTTCGTATCAGATCTCTGACGCAAAAGTGACGTTAATAAAGTAAGAATGAGTTTGCAATGGTATGTTTGTGTCACCGGGGGTTAAGGCCAAGGGTTATGCACCATACTCCGGAGGAGCAGACACCAGAGGACACCAAGAGGCAGACAACCACAGTGACTTTAAATGTTAACAAACCTGGTTACCATGTCATCAACTATCTTCTATTCCGATTCTCAAATACATGTGAGTTTGTTTTGCCGTTTAAAAAAACTTTATAAATGATTTTGATCTGTAACGTTACTAACGTGAGATGGGCGCCGTCATGTTTGTTCACGCAGTTCAGAGATTCCTGTCTGTTGGGCGTGAATTCATCAGTTTCTCCCGCAATACATGGCCGGTGAACTGGGAGAAGAATAGAGTTAACTTTATAGTTACTTAAACTGTGTGTCTGATATGAATAAAATCCGTCGGCAAATATATTTGAATGGGTTGTTATTGCTGCTTCCATAGACACCATTGTGTATTTTACAAACTATAAATGTATTGTTTTGCTATAAATTATATGTATTTAAATGTCTGAAACCTAAAATAAACATTATGTGGTTAAAAACACTGAATAGTTATAATATAATATGAGATATAATATGACGAGCGCGTCCGTCTCTGGCTCAGCGCCAGCCACAGCGCGAAAGCACAGTCTGAATCTGGCTGTTCTGTTACGTCACTGTACATTCGCTCCTTAGTGGTCAGCTGCTGCAGAGCGTGCTGAAATCAAAATTGCTGATGAGATGTAGAGGAAAATATCTCCGCGTTGTGCCTACGCCCCTTAGCTTGTTCTAAATCCACTGTAAAACACGGCTTTGCGGGGCATATTGCTTAAGTGAAAATTTAGAATGTTAGCCCCGCCCCTCCTCCCGATATCATCGTCCATCGCGATGTTTCACTGTACACATCGTCGGATGCCAAATTGGTAGACATCGCACAACCCTAGCGGCCGGAGTGAGACCTGAGCCCGGCCAGACTCGAACTGGGGCGGGCTGGCGGTGTCAGTGCTCTCGCTGTGCGCCGATGGAAACAGATATTTTTTTGATTAAAAGTTATAACTCACATTGGTTGTGGTTCTTTTTATAAACCTTTAGTGTTACTAGAGTATGGATAAGCCTAGATAATGGATTAGCTTAGAGAAATAGTGATTTCAATTGGTGGAAAACAGTTCATATGCAGAGCTACTAAGCTACTCTGTTGACATGTTCCTGCCTTGCATCATATTTTTAATGTGAAAGTGTAAGTTGTGTTATATACATTAGGCTAGTACATCCCGGTACAACGCAATTTAGCACCATTTCGATGGAAATTTATCAAATAACTCACGATGTATCAAAGCAAGCATATTTGCATCCATTATTCGGATTCTGCCGCCTGTAACCGGTAGGCGTGGTTTGGGAGTGGCCTCGTAAGGGCAGCAAAGCAAGTGCATTCTGGGAGTTGTTGTCTTTCAGCCACATGAGTAAAAAATAAAAATTTTGCCTTTTCTCAGTCTAGAATGCTTCAAATTCAAAAATAATTTCACATTTCTACTACATAAATGACCACTATTAAATACACATTCATCTTCCCACAGCTGAACTATCCCTTTAATTAACTTTTTTTAATAACTGCTTGTCACTAGTACAAAGAATTTGTTTGTATCATGTAGGTTATGGAGACCAAAGACATGCTGTATATTGTGACAGGGTATGCCAAAAATGGAGAGATGTTTGGGGAGCTTAAAGAGAATTGTTTGATTACATTAAAAGGGGGTTATGTCATTGCCTCTCATGCTGGTAACTAATACTGCTATTATCTTTATTTTTTAAAGATTATCTTACCTCAGTTGGTCATCTGAGTGAAGCAGAAGCTCGTATGAAGTTCTGGCAACTTCTTGATGCTGTAGAATATTGTCACAACCATCACATTGTACACAGAGACCTAAAAGCAGAAAATTTACTCTTGGATGGTAACATGAATATAAAACTGCCAGGTAAGAAATATCATGTAGCCTACCTCTATTTTCATCCATCCATCTATTTTCCAAACCACTTGTCCTCTGTAAGGTTGTGAATCGTAAAAATATGATTGCATGTAAAGAAGTATGTCAATCAAACAATAAGTAAATGATGTCATTGACCATTGCCATATTTATATCCATTTCAAATGCAGTAGTAACCCAAACTACCCCCCCCCCCCCCAGCTCTGCACATTTTGTATGTATCTCTTATCAGTTCAGAGGTTTGTTTAGTTTGACTGTAAGTGCCCTGCAAATTGAACTTCACAGGGTATTCCAACATCATAAGTTAGATTTCAATCCGAAAGGTACGTTCAGTTCACGTCTCAGGCTAACGCCATTGGGAACAAGGGAACATCGATACATCACTTCACGAGCAATAGAGTGGCAATGTCATTGTGTATCACTCCAGCACTTTTTTAGAAGTTAGAATAAAATGAGGATTTTAATTGTGTTTAATTAGCCCCATGTGTGATTTGTGTGTGGTTGTTCATGGATATAATGTGCTTGAGAAATTACATTTACTTGTGAAAATCCCATGATTACGATTACATAAGATAAAAAACATCTAAATTACATTTATTTTCACATTAAAAATAACAGACATTTAAAGTGGTTATATAATGCCATTTCGTTTCGTTTCATAATTGCCATTTGGTGTCGTTTCCAGACATAGCTGCTATTCTGTTATCTGGTTGAATCTCCAGGTAAGACATCGCGGTAGCTAAATGGGTAGGTTTACTTAGGGTAGAATGATAAGGGTAATTATATATGCATGCCATTTTCTGAAACAACCTTACACAGTTTTGATAACGTTAATAATGAACACAATGTTAACGTAGCCTGCCTGTGATGAAATGCCGACTGCACACATACACATTCTTAGTCTTGGGATTCCACAACTTCCCTTGACTATCCTCTCACCTAATTGCTTGTAACTATTTTGTCCACCTTTCCGGTTCTGTGCGTTTATTGGGAATGATGTAGAACTTCAATTTATAATTTTTTTTTATATTGGCAGTACAGAAAACGACACAACAACTCTTCGGCATGATTGCCGCGTGTATTTTCAATGAGCGCCAGACAATGTTTTCCCCCATGGGCTAAATTCACATCACGTGACAGGGGGTTCCCAGACCAACCGTTGGTCTGGGAACGGCCCCGGGAACGCCCCGTCACTTGATGTGAATTTACCCCATGGGGGAAAACATTGCCTTGGTGCTCATTGAAATACACGCGACAATCATGCCGAAGAGTTGTTTTGTCGTTTTCTGTACTGCCAATATAAACAAAAATTATAAATTGAAGTTCTACAACCAACAAACCCATAGGTAAAAAAGGTGTGAGCCTCCAGGGATTTGTAATTTTTGAGATTACTGTGTGAGTAGATCCCTGTGTGATATAACGTTAGTAGCCTAGTGGATGTTAAACTCGTATTAGGCAGTGGGCCAGATTTGTCTACTTCCTTTACGAAAAATAACTATAGTAATCCTATAAGATTTGTATTATAATACTTAATAATTCCTATAAGATTTGTATTATAATACTTCTGTGATGTTCTGTAATACCTCTAGTAGCCTACTTCTATAGTTTGTCCCAAAATACTATAGTATTCCGGTAACGCTTCCTTTTACAGTACAGTACTTACAGACAGTGTACTTACCTAGAAAGTACTGGCTAATATAAAGTAAGTACATGGAACAGGGGTAGGTTTAGGGGTAGGTTCAGGGTTAGTACTAGTTATTACCCAGTAATTGTAGTTACTAAAATAAGTACATAGTATTTACATGGGTAACTGGACTGTAAAAGGAAGCGTTACCAGTATTCCTATAGGATTACTATAATCCCATACGGAAATGTAATATATGTACACATATGAAATATACATATATTACATATATCCACATAGAAAGTGAAAACATATATGTAGCCTACATATATCTGGCCATATATAAAACCTATTAGAAAATGGAACAATTTCATATATTGACATATAAAACTAGCCCATATATTTTATGTATGTATAATACAGTCTTTTATGTGTGATATTGGAACAATGCTCCAACTTTCATTATCCGTTTCTTCTTTCCACTCGACAAGAGCGAACATTCTTCATCCGTTGGTCTCTGAATGCGCGTAATTTGGCGGTTGCGTTTGAATTACTTGTTCAAAGTTCAAATAAGGAAAACAAGGAATGAATTAATAAGGAACAATAAGCATTTAAAATGTATGTATGTTGTTTAAATAAATTGGCATATATAAATTAAACATATTGGTGAAATATATGGTTTTAACATACAATATTATATAAACAATAATCATATATATTGTATTAATATATGTCAGTATACTCATTTAATATGGACAATTTATATATGTTATAAACCTATATCAACATATATCTAGATATAATTATATATGTGATAGTAATATATTGTCTTATATTTAGCATTTTCGACAGCATCACTTGCGATAGTGGGACATATATGTCATATATTACATTTCCGTATGGGATATTTTATCCTAAAATACTAAAGATTCCAATGGTTGTTTTTCATAAGGGATGTCTCATTCACATTAGCGTTATCAGCTGAAGATTGGCTTGATAGGCCAATCGCTACGTAATGACCATAGACAGTAAAAGAAATGACGCCAGCCGTGAACCTGTCAGCAGCACAGTCCCTCGTACTGATCACCGTTTACAAAAGCATAGTTTGGAGTGAAGCATACGATAAGTGACAATGTTTTATGGAGTTATAGTGTGCAACATATGATTGAGTTATATGCTAATGTTACCGGTAGCTACCACGATGTCTTACCTGGAGATTCAACCAGATAACAGAATATATCTGGAAATGACACCTCTGGCCATTTGGTTGGGTCATTGACCCAGTTTTTAATTAAATAAGGGCAATCATATCCTATTGCAGTTAATTTTGCAATGTATCGTTGCCGGTCGGCAGGCGTCAATGCCTCACAATAAGACATTTTTGTCATTCAAATACACACGATGCTCACCGTGTTTTCCCCCACGCCGACCATGCCCCCAACTATGACGCGTTGCCGACTGTATGTATATTTTGGAGAAAGAATGGCAGCGTGTGTCTCTGAGTGAGGACACATCTGTGCAACCGTATCAGTTTGAACCGGAGTCGGACCCAGAACAAGATGACAGCCGCAAAGAAGTTCTACATTTAACCCCTTCAGACCTGAATTATGTTTCAAGTGTCTGAAAAATATAACAGTACATTTCCCAGCTCATGAGGCTTCTATAAATGAGACTAAATAAAAAAAGAAAAAAATTGTTTGGCTTTAATTGTAATTTTTTTTGTCCATTTCAATGGACATCAGGTCAAAACAGGTGTAATTCACAAAAATGTACCAACATGAAATAAAATAATAAACATAACAATTGTTGGTCTATACTTTAAGCTTTTTCTCAAGGTCAAAAACTTTTCAACAGGGTACCATTTCATCCTTAATTTTGAGGTTTTTGTTTTACAGATTACACATAGTTTGTAACAAACTAAATATCTTAGAATCAATCAATATGGTCAAATTAGAGTAATTTTCTGTGTGCATCTTTCTTTCTTTTAGATAAAAAAACTTGAACATTATAACATTTCAACTTTATTTGCAAGGTTTTTGCTTTATAGATCGCACATTTGTTTATTCATGACAAAATAAACCAAGGAATCAATCAATGCATTCACGTTAGAGTCATTTCCTGTGTGCATCTTTGAAACAATTTCTCTGTTAACGATTTTCTTCTGTTTTTACAGTACATTACTGCTGCACGGTTGCCAGCAAGTTACTGTAATTCGATTTCCAGTAACTGTACTGTAATTCACTACAGTGAACAGTACAAGATCAGTATTGTAAACTACCAAATATTACTTTACTGTATTTTTACCGTATTTCGTAATTTGGTCTGCTTCTGGTGTAATTAATTATACGGTAATTAATTATACGGTATTGTACTGTAATATCTATATTGATACATTACTGCTAAATATTATTATAATTTTCAAAATAATTACTAATAATTATAATATTATATTATAATAATATAATATGTATTGTAGTTATTAGGGAATACATAGACGGAAAATATATACTATGGAAATCAATGGCTTCTGTCAACTGTAACCTCTGACACGCTTGTCAAAACCTACCACCAGATCATTGAATAACTAAAGAACATAATATGCGGATTGATGCATTTATTTACGGATTGAGCAGAAACGCTACACAGTTTGACTAGCAGTGGCTGCCGGATTGTTTGTTGCTAAGAACTTGCAGTATACAGTAACTATCAGACCGGCCCTCATGAGCTCGAAAATAATACCGGCCAATCGGGAAAAGTCCCGACTCTCCCGATTGCCAGTCCGCCCCTGGTCATGGCTCTTCCAAGCTTTATAATGGCAGTGAATGGATGTTTCTGTTTTGAAAGTCCATAAAGTGTATCCATCCATGATAAAAGTGATCCACATGGCTCTGGGGGGTTAATAATGGCCTTCTGAAGTGAAGCGATGCATTTGTGTAAGAAAAATATTCGTATTCAAGTTGCGCTTTAGATTGGCCAAGTCAAGTCCGTATGTTCGTTTGGCCGGAAGCTAGTTATTTTACTTTATAAAGTTTTAAATATGGATATTTCTCTTACATCTCTCCAGCATCCTTATCACTCCACATAAAGTCAACATTTGAGATTTTCCATCAGCTATATGTTTAAGCACTTGTATATTCTGCATATGAAAAAGTTTCAAAAATGTATCGTACTGTGATATGGATTTTTTTATATAAGTAATTTCTATCAGCATTACTGGACATGTGATTTCAGTAACAGGCGTTTGAACCCACTGTCCATTCTAATGGACAGCCACATTTTAAAAAATCCTGATTTAAAACTTGCAATTCTACAATCGATTTTTAACTTTAATTATTAAGTTCAATCCTTCTGCTTTACATACAAACCATAAAATACTGGAAAACATATAAAAATTTATAAAATAAAACCATAGAAAATGTTGCTTGCTTCTATGTTTGGAGTGAAGTGCTGCCATGCTTCTCTTCAATGTAGTGTTTTTTTTTTTAAATTACTACATGCAGAGCTTTACTGCCATTTGATTGGATGACAAACGTCCAATCTCATGGACTGCAGGCTTTAAACTAGGTGAAATGCTCCAGAAGTAAAAAAAAAATGGGGCTGACATGTGATGTCCATTGTAATGGACGCAGGGTCTGAATAGGACGTTTCTGAATGGTTGGTTAACATAATGTCACTTTGATCTATCTTTGTACTGGCAGGGTAACGTTAGAGTAACTTGAGTGAGATGTATGAATGCTATGTGTTTACTGATGTATGTTCTCAGTTTTGTAATAACACAATAACCATAACGCGTTGTTCATTATAAACGTGGGATTATGAAATATATTGAGAACGTCATACATAGAAAACATGTCGTAATTGTCACGACCGGCTCAAAGCCGTGGCAAATGAAATGGAGGACACAGTGATTGGGTTGCAAAAAATAAACATTTATTAACATAAATGTTAAAACATAAAAAATAAGAAAACATGGTCATCTGTAATGTTTGTCAGGTGCATGGATGTACAAGTATCAGTAACAGAAAACAAACATCTAAACCAAATAACAAAAGTCGAGCCCAAACCAAACACAAAATAACCCAGAGAACAGACCCCCCTCTACACTAGCCAGCCTAACATTTATAGAGGGATCAACAGGTGGACATCGTTCCCTTGATGAGTATTCTAGCCACACCCACTAGGCCGCCATAGCAAGATGAGTAGAGACTCGTCACATAATGTACCCTGAGTGTAAACCTTAGCCGCATTCATCGTGAAGTGTGCAAGTGATTTGCAAAGATTAATATAAATATGAATATAAAGGTTAATAAAATTTTACACTCACTTCTTCTGGAGGTGCAGCAAGAACAGGAATAGTTGGTACCGATTCTTTTTTCAGGAGCAGTTTCTTAGCAAAACCTGCTTTATGCTGATCCTCGTTTATAAAGCAGTCTGGTGATAAAAGATTCGCGAATCGTGCAAACATGAAAGCATTGACGTTGCTCGTGGGGAATATTCCCTTCGAAAACAAAACTCAGCCACTGTGTCTTCAGTGGTTCGGATTTAGGAACATCAAAATGACTGCTGTGTTCGTTATTACACCCAAGAACAGAACACCACAATCGCTTAGACGTCATTCTGCTCCAGTGTATCAACAATGACGGACTATTATGACAGCTCGCTCATGTCTGTGTTGAAACGCTGCTGTCAATCAACAATCGTGGGAGCGGCGTCCGACCGTGTGACGCCACACGGTCGATGGCTCAATTTGAGACTGGGAAAAACATATAAGTAGATTAAAACAAAAACACTGGATAGATTTTTATCATTATATGATGGTTGTGTATAGGCACTGCCAACACACATTTCAGTACAACCAACTTGAAAAAGTGCATGTATCATTATATGACCCCTTTAACACACATTTTACTTGTAATTATGACAAATTATAATAAATTAATTATAACAAATTAGTATTTAAATGAATGTACTTGGATTTATTATATAGGCTACACATGCATACTGAATGAAAGTATTGTAATGTTTATTAAGTATATTATATCTTACCTCAAACTTCTCTTAAAAGCGCTACTGGAGTCTGTGTGATGACGTTGCAGGCAAATCCTCAAACTAACATTCCCAAGTGAAGTGAAGTTCAAGTAGTTGGAAGTAGAGAACAACAGTGGATAAAGCACTGCACTAATGAGAGTGTGAAAAGTGTTGTAAGAGACCTTGTTGTTATTAAAAGTACCTAATTTAGAGACATCTTATGGCTAATGTACAGTATCGCTTTGTATTTCTTTAGACTTTGGTTTTGGGAACTTCTATCAGCCTGGTAAATCTTTGTCCACCTGGTGTGGGAGTCCTCCCTATGCCGCCCCAGAAGTCTTTGAGGGAAAGAAATATGAGGGACCACCCTTGGATATCTGGGTAAGATCTTCAGCTTCTGTATAACTGTTCTGACCCTCTGAAAATTTCCAGAATGTCCTCTTTGAGATTAAGTAAACATCTGAAATGTGTCTCTGACTGCTTCTTAGAGTCTGGGAGTATCGTTGTATGTATTGGTTTGTGGCACACTACCTTCATATTGATGGTACCACTCTCCTTGCCTTAAGAAGAAGAGTCACTGACGGACGCTTCAGAGTGCCCTTCTTCATGTCACAGGGTATGCCTTAATAGGTGGTTTGCAGTCACGTGATTGTAATGACGCGCAAAATTCGGATGGAAGGGCAGGAAATGAAGAACGCAATGGACGAGATTGAGGAAAGTCCGTACTGTACTACTTTACACGCTATTACAAGAGAAATATATAAACAAAAAATCGAAACGTATGTTGGACGTGATCCTTACGTTATGAAGAGGACCGATTTTCAACTGAATTGAAAGATTTGCCTGCCATCAGCAACTACCTCGTCTTACAGAAATACTTTGACTTTACAAAGTTCGGAAACTGGTATGTTACACAAACAGACACATAAGTTGTATTAACTCACCTTTGACAAAGTGATCACTGCACACACGGGCATTTTCCGATTCGGCTCCTCCCGACCGCAGACGTAGGTTTGCAAGCCATTTTTCCAGCGTTTTTCTGTCAATTTCTTGCATTTTTCTCCCTTATGAACAACAATTTTTGGTACATGATAAAAACTCCTTGTGGTTTGAATCGATTTGAGCAACCGTAAACGACGCAAAACAGAGGCATTTTGAGTTTGTTATAGTGCTTCCTAAATATAGAAAATCACTTCCTGCCCTCCATCTGCATTTCGCGCCATGACAACGCAGTGACGTGACATCATATGAAAACAAGCTATATAAAAGGTTCCTCTTATACTGTATATAGAGGGGCATACAACATAAAATTTATATAGTTTCAGCACTATTCTCGTGGTTGTCTTAACTGCATTAATTTTCAATATTTTAGTTGGACTCTTTTCTCATGGAGTGGTGTGCTGAAATCTGGTGTCTTTAGCCCTTCTTTGCTGTTTCCATCGTTCCACAGACTGTGAAAGCCTTATACGGAGGATGTTGGCTGTTGAACCTGCCAAGAGATTCAGTGTGGCACAAATCAAACAGCATCGTTGGATGCAGGCTGATATCTCTGCTATATGCCATTCCCCTTTACACTTTTCCTGTCTTGAGACTCATCTCCAACAAGGGACTTACACTGAAGCAGTTTTGAGTACTATGCAGACAGTGGGCATTGACAAGAGAACCATTGAGGTGAGGAGCCAGAGATCAACATCTATGTGGGAAAAAGACACCTTAGTTCACCGTAAAAAAAGAAATCTGTCATTATATACTCACCCTCATGTTGGTCTGCGAAACAAAAAAGAAGATATTTTGAGGAATGCTGGCTGGTAACCAAATGGAAGTACTATTGACTTCTACTATATGATGAAAAAACAACGCTGAGACCTTTCTCAAAAATGTATTTTATGTTCCACAGAAAAAAGTTGAAATGACATGAGGGACATATGACAGAATTGACCATTCCTTCAAGTCTAAATCAGGGGTCTCCAACCCTTCTCCTGGAGAGCTACTGGGTGTGTTTGAAATTGCCCCCTATACCCTCATTCACTATTCACTACATTACTCCACATATAGTCCCCATGAAGGAGTGAATGACAACGAGTGAGCAAATTCGGACACTGAGTGTGCCAGAAGGGCTGCAGCTTTTGCATAATTTGTGCTTTTGCATAATTTGTGCTTGCTGTTTAATAATCGTTTGAAACTAAGCAAACTGGCAGCTCTAGTAGTAATGAATATTTATCTTGAACTCTTTCATGGAAACTTATCATGTATAAACCTTAAAGGTTGTGTAGGTAAGACATTTATAAAAAAAAAAAAATCAAAATTTGTTTAGACTTTCTATATATATCAATGCATAATTAAAATCTAAGTACTCTGAAAAAGAAAGTATAAAAATCGAGTGTCTGTAGACCTCTCACGACTGTTTTAAAGACAGCTCATTATTTCCATTCACTTCACCCCCTCCCTTCTGGTCTCCTTCCAAAGCCCACACCCCCAAAACACATGAACGAGCAACTCTGACAGCTGAGCTGAAGACGCATTATTTACCTGAGACGAGCGAAGAACGAGTGCATGTAGTGACATCATGTCAGACACACATGTAAATAAAAAAATCTAACTTTATCATTATGAAGTTAAACAAATAAGTTGTATTTTATTACTCACTATCAAACTAGCATATTGATATTGGTAAACTTTACAATATATATTTATTGATTCGCTAACGAGCTAGTTATCTATAAGGCAAAGCTAAACACAGGTTGCGTGATACACGTTGTTCCATTGCCATCATTTACACTGTGATGTAGATGAATTTCGTGTAAGATTTATAACATATATATGATGTTCTGCATGTAAGAGTTTGCTTGATGAAAGCATAGTTGATTCTGATGAGGACTACACTCCCGAGACAAGTACCACATCGTCAGCTCGAGGACAGAACCTTGGTCGAGGGCGAAGCAGAGGAGGTCGTGCAAGAGGTCGTGCTACTAGGGTATTCGCCGATATTCACCCGAGTTTTATTTCTTTGTTTATCCAACAACTTTTTGTTCATTACCTTTTCTTGTAATGTAAATGACTTCCTTTTTTTGACTGGGTTGCCTTCGTGAACTGCAAATGTGGACTTAGATTGGTCTTTCTCTGCCATTGTTTTGGTAATCCTAGGTTCCGTGGCTCTTGAATTACACAAACCAAACGAGTGCGCGCAAAAGGGCAGGTCCTGTGTGGCGAAGGGGTGGTTGCCATGGTTGCGAGAGAGTGACAGTCGCCTAGGCCAATTTGTTGTTTCGTCCCGGTTCGAAATAATGAGCTGTGTTTAATGCAGATTAAACGGTCTAGAGTCAATCGATTTTTATACTCTTTTTTTCAGAGTACTTAGATTTTAATTATGCATTGATATATATAAAAAAGTTTAAACAAATTTGGAAAAAAGTTTTTTATAAATGTCTTACCTACACAACCTTTAATTAAACAATTTAATAATTCATTTAAAAAAATAATTTATACCTGTATCATGTAATGCTTCTAGTAGCAGTCTGATTTTTGTGAAATCAGAACTCATTGTGAACTCATAGACCTTGGTTAAAGGTTCTCGAAGCGATCCTGGGTGACGTCACTTCTTGTTGACGTTCGAACTATTGTCAAACAAAACGGAGGCTAGCTAGACCCTCCCTCCTCCTCATCCGCGCACTAACCCTCAAACCATTCTTGTCGGTTATTGGCTGGAACAGTTTGTTATGTTTCTTAGAGCGGGTCGCTAGAGTTTGTTTTTGTAGCCGTTTGTGGAGCCTGGGGTGTCTGCAGAGACCGCGTTTTTTTACAGTGTGTTCAGGGGACAGGCAGCTAGCGGATCGTGAGTAGATGTTTGCTGTATGTGACAAAAAATGTGATGCGATCTGGGAAAACCCGTCGGATGTCGCGCTTGTACATTTTCAGTAAAGTCTAAAAATAGATTGAATGTCAGTTTATTGTCAAATTTGGGTTTTCAATAAATTATTATTCTATAACATCTTGTTTATCATCTCTGAATATATCTAGTGAAAATTCACTAGATTAGTGCAGAAAAATAGCGATTTATAGTGGCAAGCTGAAAAGACGTGTCTTTCTCTTTAAGAAACACGCGCGGAGCGGAGGTGCAAAAACAGAGGGACGGCCGGGGGCATTCGTATTGCGCCGCTAGAGGTGAAATTCTTGGACCGGCGCAAGACGGACGAGAGCGAAAGCATTTGCCAAGAATGTTTTCATTAATCAAGAACGAAAGTCGGAGGTTCGAAGACGATCAGATACCGTCGTAGTTCCGACCGTAAACGATGCCGACCCGCGATCCGGCGGCGTTATTCCCATGACCCGCCGGGCAGCGTGCGGGAAACCACGAGTCTTTGGGTTCCGGGGGGAGTATGGTTGCAAAGCTGAAACTTAAAGGAATGGCTATTTAGTTCTCCTTCTCTTAACACTACAAAGACAGTTTCGCCTATCAAAATAAACCACATAACAGAATAAAGGTCCTGCCAGTCCTGTGTAAACTACAACGGCACGCAAGTTTTTATTTATTTATTTTTATCCAGCGTTATGTGATGCGGAGCACAAGAGAACAACAGAGTCTGAAGCTGCTCGTTTAAAAGATCTTGCTCGCCTCTCAATCGTCCAATTTCAGAACGGTTTTTACATGATTAATTTTGAGTTTGTAAGCATTCGAATGATACCTAATCTATGATGATTACTAAAATATGTGATATGAAAAAAGGCAATGAAAAAAAAGAGCGCCAGTCGTCCCGCTAGCAGGACGTGAAAGTTAGTTAAACCTGTTTTTCTCAAAATTCCATTTCTGAAAATCACAGCGATCAGCCGACTTCAGATAACCATAACTTTTGTTACAGACAAACTATTAAATAAATAAAAACAGATTTGGAAAGGGCTTGAACCAAGCTTTAATATGATCACAAAACCTGTAAATTTCACCTTGTGGTGGGTTTTCCCAGATCGCATCACAAATGTTTTGGCCATAAAAACGCGTGACATCGCTTAGAGCACCTTTAAGCTTGGCTTTGCCCTGTATGCATATACATTAAATAGACTAAAATACCTTGGCATTGTGCGTTTTCTCTGAAGACAGATGTGACATGATACAAGTATTTAATCCTTCAAATATTGGGTTACACATTCATTGCATCATGTGTACTGGGACAGAGAGATGAAGACTAGTAGCTCAACACTATACAAGTCAAGTATATTTATATAGCGCTTTTCACAATATAGATTGTATCAAAGCAGCTTCACACTATCGATCAAAATAACATAACAATGTTTGTTTCTTAGTGGAAAAAACATCCACGTTAGGTAGGGCTGATCAATGGTATTAATGTTTGGTTAATTTGAATATCCCCAACTAAGCAAGCCAAAGGCAACAGTGGCAAAGAACCGAAAAACTCCAAGTGACCAACTGGTGTCCTAAAACTCCATCTGGTGACCTAATGGAGAAAAAAAAAAACTTGGGGAGAACCCAGGCTCAGTCGGGGGCCAGTTCTCCTCTGGCGTTTATGAACTAGAGGCCGGATTTACAGTAACTGAAAGATAAAAAAAAAATGTATATGAATGCCTGGCTGAAGAGATGCGTCTTTAGTCTAGTTTTAAACTGGGAGAGCGAGTCTGAGCAACGAACAATATCAGGAAGGCTATTCCAGAGCTTTGGAGCTAAATGTGAAAATGCTCTCCCTCCTTTGTTGGATCTGGATATCCTAGGTATAACCAAAAAGCCTCGAATTCAGTGATCTTAAAGAGCGCGATGGATTATAGAGCGATAGAAGATCCGTTAAATAGACTGGAGTTAAACCATTTAGGCTTTATAAGTCAGTAGCAATACCTTGTAATTAATACAGAACTTTATGGGTAACCAATGTAGTGATGATAAAATCGGTGTTATATGATCATATTTTCTTGATCTAGTAAGAACTCTAGCGGCTGCATTTTGCACTAACTGTAGCTTGTTTAGTGAAGATGCAGGACAACCAGCTAATAAAGCATTACAGTAATCTAGTCTCGAGGTTATGAATGCATGAACTAACTTTTCTGCATCAGAAACTGATAGCATTTTACGTAGCTTAGCAATGTTTCTAAGGTGGAAAAGGCTGTTTTTGTAACACATGAAATGTGTTTTTCAAAAGACAGGTTGCAGTCTAATATAACACCCAGGTCTTTTACTGTAGAGGATAAAGTAGCAGGGCATGAACTGCATATTTTAGAGTGGCCTTTTATTGTGGCCAGCCTAAGACACACCTGTGCAATAATCATGCTGTCTAATCAGCATCTTGTTATGCCACACCTGTGCGGCGGATGGATTATCTCGGCAAAGGAGAAGTGCTCACTAAACACAGATTTAGACAGATTTGTGAACAATATAGAAATAGGCCTTGAGTGTACATAGAAAAAGTCTTAGATCTTTGAGTTCAGCTCATGAAAAATGGGGACAAAAACAAAAGTGTTGCGTTTATAATTTTGTTCAGTGTATTTTAATTGTACTAAATTGCAACTGTATCATTAGCAATGTGTAATTACAAACATTTTCAAATGCATGACAAGTTTCAGTAGAAATTTTAATTATATTTTAGTCTACCATACATACTTACATTTCAAAGACAATAGAATTATGAAAAGATAAACTGTATGTACTTAAGTCTGTCATAAGTGAGTCAAAAAAGCACCCTTAAGTGCATTTAATATAAATGTAAACTATTATATATTTTAATTTAATTGGGAATATGAAACGAAGTGTCCAAAAACATTGCATTCAGTTTGCACTTACGTTTTCTTTAAAAGTACATTTCTTCTGTAATAAGTAACTTCTCTTTCAGTAGGTGTATTTCTTTTTAACACGGGTACTTTCAGCCATTACCTCAAAAAAAGCATTACAAATTTATTTGTAAATTTTAAACAGCTGAAATCAAATACCTATAGCCTCTTTATTTTTGTATTTTAGGATGGTTTCCTTTCAATGCCATCAGAGCCAGCAGCAGCTTCTCCCAGTGGCCTCTACTTCTTATGTTCCATTGAAAAAAACCACAGGCCTAGATTCACAGAGCTTTTTCATGCCACCTCTTCCCCCACAGTATCAGAGGAAACCCATCAGTCTCTCCACCTGCTTGTTCCCACCGCAGTTAGCTCCTCGCCACTATCAATTTTCTCTATCCTCTTCTTCCTCCATTGTGGAACCAGCCGCAAAGATTCTTGAGACTCAACTGCAGATTACTCCACAATCTCAGTCTCTGCCTCAGGCTGGGATTTACATTGGCATTGTATTACCCTCAGTGAAGTGACCCTGATTTTATCCAGGACCTTTATAAATAAAATATAGTTTATTATTTGTCACAATTTTGAGAGAGTTTAAGAGTAAGCGAATTGACCTGACTAATAAATAAATTACTAACTAATAATAAATAATTGCTGTGTTTGTAAAGAGGCGAATAGTTTTATTGAGACATCATATTGCATTGTTTTCATGATTGTAGTTGTTTAGTTAATGTCTAGAAAGTTGTGTGAATATTATTATTATGCATCATTAAACTGTTTACTAAGATCTTGTCATTGTTGTTTTTGTATTATAATTTATTTGGTACCAAAAATGATTAATAATTGAAGACTACTTTAGTTGTGGTTCATACTGTGATTGGTTTAGTTAGAGCTTAACCATTATTATGCAGTAATTTAGGGGGCATTGCTGTTTTTAATAGTGGAATACTATGCATGGGGCTATTAGTTTATTAATACATACATCTGTAATACCTTAATTTTTTTTTATCAAATACATTTAAAATGTTTGTATCACTTGTGTCTTTTAAAAAGTAATTTTAAAAATCCCACACTTGCATTATTGGCTTGCATATTAACCAGTCCAATGAAAAGTGGTAACCTGCGTTGGTATCTAAATTAAATTAAATTAATTTAGAGGCCATTAGTTATCATTTATACTGTAGGTTACCATACATGTTCCATATTTAAAGATTTAATCTACTGGCAACACAGTTTTAAACTGAAAACATACTTATAGTGTATAGGCCCAATTGAAGGGAAATGCCAATAGTCAATAGAAAATCAATCAGGAACTCTTATGACAAAGCAGATGGCAATGGGTTTAAGAAAGATTTAGAAAACATTTCGGATCGTTTTCAGATACCAGTTCTCACCAGTTCAATAAGAATCTGTGTATGTCTTATTTGTAGTTATATTCATATATGCATCATTCAACTTCCCCACAATAATATAAATCATCTAGTCATTTAATTATGATGGTGTGAATTGTATTGTATAACATAGCATTACAAAAGACAAACATGGTGTGTCTAATGGTTAATGGTACAACTTTATTTTTGAATCATTTTTAGTAGACCCCTGAGGAGTCTGTAATAGTAGAACAGGGCTAAAACCTACAAGACAGGAGAGAGTCAATGACAAGAGAGGTCTAGAAAAGAGGTCTTGACACAGGTAAGAGAGGAAGCAGAGATCTGACTGGTGCCAGTGATGGAATCTCTCTCAGATCAGAAATCTTCAAACAGAGCAATTTTAAACCAAGATCTCCACATCCCTTTGACAATCTTTCATTTAGTTCTCGAATTGATCCTATACAGTAAAGGATTATGCTTTTAAATCATAATTACCCTAATAATATATCACCCAGGATGACAATGGCTGCTTGCCACTTAACATCTGACTAGAGAGAAGGGTAGAGGGTTGAGTAAAGAAACCTTACAATCTTTCACTTCAATCTTTAAGACCCCCAGCCAATCATCCTGATCCATTACCTGTGTGAGTAGCATGTAATGAAAAAATGAAAACAATCATAGTGGATTATGGAGATTTTTAGCTAGTATAGTCTAATGAAAGAAGGTATTAGGCCAGATATAACACTGACACCCTTTGAGGTGGAAGTGGAAGGAAGGGCTTGTTTAATGAAAGACAAATAAAGGAGATGCCCTAGATGCCCTCTGCAATTAAAGCCAAGCCCCCCCCCCCTGGGAGCCCCACTCACACCTCCAAACTACCACCTGGCTGTGGAGTGCTGCCCGTCTAGGAGGAGGAGCCTGAATTGGTCTTGTCCTCGCGGGTAACAGGGATGGTGCGGCTCCGCGGCCAGCATCTATGCCACCTGTCTTGGGTCCACAAAGAGTGAGCAGGCCATCAGCAGACAGTGAGCAGTTGATGGCAGACTGGTCCACGTTGGAAGGCAGACGGTAGCGGCGGTGGAACTCACGGGAGATGTAGCCATGATCATCCTGAAAGGCCACATATTCAGAAAACCATCATACACAGATATTATTTTTATTATATTACAGATATTATTAACACATATTAATATGGTCTTAGCTGACCTGAAGAGGAGCCTGTTCTATTGAAGTAAAGTTTTATTTGGTTGACTTTAAATGATTTGAGATTCCAGTTCCAGGAAAGATTTAATAGGCCATGAGAATTCATTTATAATATATATTTTTTAGCTTATAATAGAATTATAGATTATAATTGAATGAATTATAAAGTAAAGTGTTAAAGTATATCAAAATAATCCATCAAGAGGTTGACACCCATTTCCAACTGTTCAACTCTGAAGACAGCCTTTTTCATTTATTAGAAATTTTCTTCTAAATTGGTCTGAATGTTACGAATCTGTTTACAGGATCTGTTACTAGTTTGATCCTGATTACATTAGTGTAGATTTGAGGCCATATACTGTAATACATAACTGTATGGAGTATGGTTCAACAAGCACTGGTGAAACATGGTAGTCACTCGACTTTAGTGTCTGCTGTTGATCAGGTCATACAGAACAAAGGCATTTTAGCGCACACTCCGACAGTAAAGCCTGGAAAAGATTACCCAGAAGTTCTTTACTGGCTGTTGGGACTCCAAATAGGGTGGCAGGCTATGACGCAGAAGTGACGCAAACTGACGCAAACATTCTGAGATATCTGCTCACTTTTTCTAGCCTGGTTCTACCAGACTCTCGTACATTTCATTTGTACAGAGTTCTGGCACCACTCCATTGACAAGCGTTAACTTCCTTGTAGGCGGGTATTCTATTGAAGTCTAAAACTATTGGATCTGCCTAGAGTCACTCTATCTGTCATAACCAATCGTTAACGTTTGGTCGTGACATATGTCTTTTCCCGAACCCCGTGGGAGGATGGCCATAAACACAAAACTAAGCAAAGATTGTTCTTGCTCCGGCTTTAACTTCTTGATATTCGGCAGCGTTGCCACAACGGACCGAATGGCTTCGCTCGCATCTTTATTATTTTGAACTACAACTCAAAATAACGCACGAGTCGACATCAACGTCATCGTTCTCAGCCACTCCCTCTGTTCGCTGATTGGTCCTACAAAAAATTGATTTCTGGAAACCAAAGTCTACAGCATGTAGTACTGAAGGAAAATGAAATTGAGCAGAAGTGCGTAGGAGGGCGGAGCCAGACAACACTTTTTCCTCATCTGTGCCTCCCTTGAGGCTACTGAAACGTGAATAAACCCACCATGCTGAAAAAGTGGCTATGGGGATTGGAGGATGGAGATAAAAATACAAAAGGAACTGAAAAGAAAAACACAACTGGGAAAAAATGGAAGGAGATGTGCAGTGCTGGGTAGCAACTTATTACATGTAATCTGGATTACATACTCAGTTTCAAGAAAATTTAAATTCTTGTAATTAGATTATATTACATTTTAAAATGCTTGTAATCAGACTATGGTTACTTTTTTGTTGTTGATTACATAAATAAATGTTATTCTCACAAATTATTCATAATTCATTGATTCTCCCACTTAAATATTTTTAAAAAAATATTGCTTGTTCCCTAAATTTCAAATCATTTATTTTGCTTCAATAAAACCATTTCATTAGAACAACTGGTACTGCATTGAAATATAAGCAGTCTACCTTTGTATGACCAAAGAGTTAGCTAAATGCCTGTCTGTGAAAATTCAGGGTCTCATTTATTTAGGATGATGTGATTTCATGAAATCATGAATTATATTTTCCCATGCACTAAAGTTGTAGAATAGTTCATTAGTCATGTTTAATTACACTCACTCCTATAGTTGTTCCAGATGTCAAAGATGCTAATTTCTTACTTTTTGCGATGCATGTGAAAGTTGCGATTTTTAGAGAGAACAATTCAGACTTATCCACTGACAAGAATTTATCATAGGCTACTGCATTTGTTACACTATTTAATTCTTCTAAACTGTTGAACACATACATACAAGCGCTTATACTATTATACTGTTGTACTGTTCACTGTTCATAGTTCACTGCACACTGAACAATTTGATGGAAAACAAACTAAATCACTGTAAATGAAGCATCATACACAAACTTCAGAGTCGGATTAAATAATGATTCACTACTATGTGTTCAAGTACCAATGTTCTCCCACTACAAGAAAAAATCAGCATAGCAATTGATAAGAACATTTGGATGGTTAATTTAATTTAATTACGAGTTTTAATTGCTAATCTCTCTTGAGAAGATAAGAATATATTATCTATCCCGTCGTAATGAGCCATGACCTCACCTGTCTTTCTGCATGCTTGCCCTCGATCTCCACATAGTCATCTGTCACCTTGACATTGAGCTCATCAGGAGAGAAGTGTTTCACATCCAGGTACACTGTGAATTTGTCTCTGTCAGACCTCACCTAAAAAAATGTCAAGCAGTGGAGTTACATGGATATGGTGTCAATTGTAGTTTCACAAGTTCTCACTTACATATATAATCAGATAAGAGTAAAGAGTATGCACATTTGACGTGCTGTCCGAGAGGAGGGCTCAGAGCTCAGAATTGTGCCCGAACCCAGAGGACTCCCCCCATATCTCTGGCCAGGATAGGAACAATCGAGAGTGAGGAGTTGGGGTGGTGGAGGGATGCTGAAAAACTGTTGTCCAGCCTTCATATTTACTATGTTTGGGTTGAATGTAGGCTACTTTTCTACTAGGAAAATTCATCAGTTTTGTTGATTTCTTAAATTTAGCCTGATTCTGTTTTGCCTTCTGTCACAGTTTGTGCATATTTCCAAAGATTATGTTTTGATTTTGCTATTTTTTTATTGGTCTTATTTGCGATTTAATTCCTGGAGTCTGTAAGGAACAATTCTTGAAATGTATTTTCTGGAAATAAGTTCCACATCCACCATATACCTTACTTTGAGGTGATACTAATACTGTATAAGCTGTTATTAATGATAATCAAACCTGTATTGGGCTTTAGCATCAACAATGGCATTATACAATTCAAAATCTTCTCGATTTGTAATAAAGAATTCATACCTCAGAGATGCCTGAGTTGGAGGAGTCCAGGAAGTTGCGGAAGAGTGAATGCCGATAGTAAGGGCTGATAGTTGAGGCAGCGAAGGGGAAGAGGTCATAGTCGAACAGGCCTTCTCCAAAGAACTGATCGAAGAGACGGGTGGGATAGCCCATGTTGCGTCTGAACCAGGGGTGTTGGATGGCAATATCCATAATGTCAGGCTTGGAAACTCTCAACTTTGATTAGCTTAAGTGGACTGGCAAATCTCAGGGATTTGAGTCTGACTGTGACTATTTCCACTTGATGTTGAGGAAACTTTCGAAGGAGAAGATGTAGACTGAAGGAGAGTATGAGGAGGCTGATATAGGCTGGTACAGTAGACAAAGATCCCCAAATGATGTGTGCCGTCCTCAGTGGAGAAAACCCCTGGTTATATACCTGTGCTTCAGAAAGAGGGGCTTACAAGTGGATCTCTCTGGAATGGCATTATCTCATGGTGGGAACAGTGCTGTCAGCAGAATTGGTGGGGTGCACGCTGACCTGAGAATGACAGTCTAGCTTTGAATGGCTCCCGGCAATACTCTGTTGGCCAGCTATCACCGGAAAATAAGTGCCTGCCAAAACAAACCAGACCATACAGATTAAGTGGAGTGGCTGCAGAACTTTACTAATGGTGTGTTATGGCCACTTGGTTCACCTGATGTTTCTTAGGCCTGACTACTTTAAAAGTACAGGTCTTCAGATGCTTATTTCTTCCTCAAAATTGAAGCTTCACTAAAATGTTAATTTGTTAGTTGTTAGTCTGCAAAATTATATTGAAACTGATGCTAAAATTTCCTCTTTTGGTACTGTTACTGAATACAAATCACATAACATCCTGAATCACATGTGCACTACAGTTATTAAAGAGAGGGATTAGTGCAGGGAATGTAGTGAATGACTGCAATTTCCATGCTCTGTAGAATCAGACTAAACATCAGTATCATGTACATATTTTAAAACCTTTAAAGCCTGACATACACACTAATATTCAGAAAAATCGTTTTTTTTATAGAAATTTATTGGACCATCAGACAAAATATGTTTTTTAAAACAACTTTTTTAAAGTATCATATTCAATACATCAGGCTTTTATGGGTCATGGTATAATATGAGAATATGAGGCTTACACTAAAAGTGCATAAAATGCATTCAGATGCCCAAACTGAGCAAAAATGTTTTGTGCAATAATTTGGTGCAGTTGCTTGTGTTTTATAACAGACTACTCACAATAAAGTGTTTTAGTTTTGTGAACAAAGCTCTGTAGTTTTGATTGTGGATGGGCAAATCATATATGCAATACATGATGAATGAGAGATACAAATAAACGTTCCTCAAAAGCCTGTGTATCATAATTGTATTACATTTTGCATGATTTTTTTACTTTAAAATATGTATGGATAATCAAGTACATGTAAGTTGCTTAAGTCCAGTGTTCATCTTAAAATATCATTAACAATATAAAAGGTATTCTTACTTTAACTTGATTAAAATCAGTCAAGATTTCACTGCAAAAGACACGTGTACCACGACCTAAAGGTAGACATTTTTAGAATTATGGTAAAAGGCATAAGGCAAACAGAAGTCATGTAGTAGATTGCATACAACAGGGTTTTCATCAAAGTTTTGAACAGGTTGATAATTTAAATGCCTTAGAAATGTATGTATCAATTACGATACAGCAGGCTTATAGGGTTAAGCATTCAGAACCATGGGCAAACAAACAAGAGGATTATTGCACATAATGCAAAATAGATCAAAAAGTTTTAATACTGTTTTAATGTCACTATATTTGATCTGGTCTCTACATACATTAGTTGATCAGTGATTTGATTTGATTTGATTTGAGAGTGAATAGACACTTAAAATTCAGATATGTATGGATTCTGTTTTACGCTCCTTTTTGGAGCTTGAAATTTTTCAACCTATTTGACTTTCAATGTATGGACAAAAGCAGCTGAAGGATTATTTAGAATATATTCTTCTGTGTTATGCAGAAGAAGGAAAATCATACAAGTATGGAATGGTATGGAGTACATGATGACAGAATTTTCATTTTTGTGTGAACTATTACTTTCAGGATAGTTCTGTAGAAAAAAATAGTAATAAATATAGAAATAATGCAACATGAATTATCAAATGCAGAATTATCACAGCAGAACTGCTGTTTTTTCATGGTAATAGTTTAATACTGCATTTAAATGCATTGACACACATACACATGTACAGTGAAATGGCTTAGCAAAGGCTTTAGGTGTGGAATATTTAACTCATCTACTATCTGTCCGACCAATACAGCTTTGAACCCATAATTCCGTTCCTAGATGTGATGACTTCCCCTCTGGTCTGTGGGGCAGCATTAGGGTAATCCTGGGGGCTTTCACCTGGCACGCTGGTGAGGCTTAACTGTAAACCACCAGCAAGGCCCTTTTTCCATACCACAGACTCAACAGCCTTGGCAAACAGTCCCAGCGTGGGAGGGGTGAACCGGCCAATGAAGTGAGGATGGGCGACCAGGCCACCGGATGAGTGGTTTAATCTTTGGCCAGGTTTCAGCTCAGTCAGCAGCTTTTGTTTAAAGCGTTTCTCAGTGGACTATACTGTGAGCAGAACTTTTTACAAAAGTTTGGGGTGAAAGGATGTTTCATGTCAGGCCTGGAGAGAAGATGCAAACGTCTGTATCTTGCAAGTACCTGTATCTTCTAGTCTAGATGCTGTTTATGGCCTCCATCCCATCCATTATTTGTTGATATATTATCAATAAGGTAATGAACAACATTTCTGAATATAACATGTTTGCATATTGTCTACTAGACTTATTTCAAGATAAAAATATACTGTTGTTTAATTGAAACATCTGTTATTTGAAGCTTTTTAAAATAGCTTTTACATTGTTCTTTCAGCTCATAGGTACTGGTCTCTTAACCTCGGTTGAGGAGACCATTTTACATTCCAGAGCTCCCTCCACGAGGAACTTGTATGCCCTGAAGTGGAGAGTGTTCACTTCTTGGTGTAGTGATCGTGAGCTGGACCCAGTTAACTGCCCAGTTGGTACAGTGTTAAAGTTCCTGCAAGAGCGGTTTACTGCAGGTCTATCCCAGTCCGCTTTAAGGTATATATGTGGCGGCCATAGCTGCTTACCACATTCCTTTGGGTGGAATGTCTTTGGGGAGAAATCCTTTGGTATCTCGTTTTCTCCGTGTGTACTCTGAGGCTGAGGCCTGCAGCCTCCAGGCCATTGTTCTGCAAGGCCTGTCCCTGGCTCGAGCCTATTGAAGAGTTTTCCGGCCAAGTTTCCGACCGTAAAGCTTTGTTCCTCCTCGCTATCACTTCTTTCTGCATGTTGCACCAAATAATAGAAGATCTGCAAGCCTTATCTGTTTTATCTTCATGCTTGGACTTTGCGCCTGGTATGGTCAAAACGTTTCTTTACCCTAGACCATGCTATGCTCCTAAGGTCCCCACAAAGTGGCTAGATCTATAATGCCGCAGGCCTTCTGTCCTCCCCGCTTCTATGATCCAGACCAAGAAAATAATAATCTGCTGTGTCCAGTTAAAGCACTAAATACTTATGTCCACAGAGCTGCCGTGTGGCGTAAAACTGAACAGCTGTTCGTATGTTTCAGGCCCCCCAACAAGGTGTCCCCAGCATCAAAACAGAGAATGAGAAAGTGGTTGGTTGAGATCTCACTTGCTTGTGAGTCAGTCGGAGGGCCTTCACTTATGGCTGTCTTTTCCCACTCTACTAGGAATATGGCAGCCTCTATGGCCCTTATGTCAGGAGTTGCTCTCCAAGATTATTGTGATGCGGCAGGGTGGTCCTCACCGCACACATTTGTAAGGTTCTATGCTTTGGACCTGGACTCTACACCAGAGTCCAAGGTGTTCTTGTCCTAGTGCTGCTGCTCGCAATTTCACACAGGACAGTCACTTGTCGCTATGGAGGCGTTGGTATAGACATTCCCACAGCCAGCGTCAATCGACGCAGCGCAAGCTCCCTTAAAAGAGAACGCCTCAGTTACGTCTGTAACCTCGGTTCCCTGAAGAGGGAACGAGATGCTGCGTCACCTTGCCATACCTCCTAAGTGATTGTCAGCATCTTACTTCAGACTATTAACGTTAAAGAGGTGTGTGAACTCGCAAGTACGATGTCAGGCACTGTAATTTGCTCTGGCCCCTTCCTGTTTGAAGGAGTTATGAGATGTTAGTAGACTGTCCTCACTAAATGGCTGGCTGTCTAAGTGGTGTCCACAAAATAATATAGAATTCATAGACAATTGGAAAATTTTTTTGGGGCAGACCTGACCTGTTGAAAAGAGATGGTATTCATCCCTCCTGGAGTGTGCTGCTCTTCTCTATAGTAATATGGCACATAGGGCCCTATTTTAACGATCTTGAAACGCAAGTGTCAAAGCGTAAGGCGCAAGTAACTTTGTGGGGGGAATTTTCCCGGCGCTGTTGCTATTTTCCCGGCGGGATAAATGACTCTTGCACCCGACGCAAGTTTAAAAGGGGTTGGTCTGAAGTAGTTCTTATTCATAGGTGTGGTTTGGGCGTAACGTGAAATAAACCAATCAGAGTGTCATCCAACATACCCTTTAAGACCAGGTGTGCATGTTGCATGGCGGATTGTTATTTTTATGGCGCTTTTTACCAGGCGCGCTTCAGAATCGGTTCACAGCCGAGGAGATCGATGTTCTCGTCAGGGCCGTAAAAGAAAAGAGAATTGACATTGGGGATGGGACAAACCCACCCAAATCAATAGAAAAAAATATGAGGAAAGCTCAACTTAACTGGTAAGTTATAGAGTAAGGTTTTTAATGTACTTACATTATGGTAAAGGTGTTTTTTGCAGTCTTCAGATTTTTTTTTTCCCTGGTTCTTGACGGACAAACTAATTTGTCAGATGTCCTTATATACGCATGTATACATGTATATGTCTTGGACACTATTGGGAAAAACAGGTCTGATCCGTCATTACTAACAATTTGCCTGAAAATTTTTGGGGTAAATGTGTAAGCTAGATTTATGCCTATTTTTTCACATCTTCAGGGGACACCACAAGATTTCCCTCGTGTGGTAATAGTGGCCTAGTTTACCGACGTGCGTCTGTGGAGGGAAAAGCCCGCTTTGCGCGGGTGCAAAAAAAGGAATGTACTTGCGTCAACAAAGTCATTTGAGCTGGGTGCAAGCCATAGTCTTAGAGCTCAAACATGACAATCTGGGGCTCCAGGTCAGGAAGCAGAAAAACTGGCTAAACCAACCATCTGCCACCTGTCTCACGTCACCAAGGTCAGATAAATCCCATCACATAGAGATCTTTTACCTAGATATCATCATAGAGAGACTGTGTGTGTTCCCCAAATTAGGAAATACAAAAAACGTACAAACGCATCTAAGGGTAATTTTTTATTGATGTTCAACAAATAAAAAACAAATATAATACAACTGAACAAATGATAAAGCTTGGGTTGCTGAATATTCGGGTCCCTTACTTCAAAAGCACTTATTGTTAATGATATGATCACAGATTATAACCCAGTGTTGCTGTGTTTGACAGAAACCTGGCTAAAACCAAACAATTACATTACTTCACCCCCAAGATTACGGTTATAAATATGAACCTTGTATGAAAGGCAAAGGGGTGGTGTTGCTGTAATTTATAGTAATATTTTCAGAATTACTAAGAAGTCTAGTTTCAAATATAATTTGTTTGAAATGTTGGTGCTTAATGTAACAATATCTAGCGTAAAGGATAAACACATTTGAGATTTGTGCTGGCTACTGTATATAGGCCACAGGGCACCATACAGACTTTATCAAAGAATTTGCTGACTTTCTATCAGAGTTAGTGCTGACTGCAGATAAAGTCCCAATTGTTGGTGATTTTAAATATAATGTAGATAACAAAAGGAATCATTGGGATTGGCATTTAAAGACCATTATTAAACTCTATCAGAGTTAGACAAACATGTGTCAGGACCTACTCATTGTCGTAATCATAACTCTAGAATAATAATATTACATGGAATCAATGTTGATGCCATTGAAATTCTGCAGCAGAGCGACGCATCTCATATCTTATCTAGTCTTGTGTAAACTTAATTTTAGCCAAGGCTGCAAAGCCGACTCCGTGTTGCAAATATGTTAGACCTATCATTTCTGCCACTAAACATTGCTTATCAATAATCCTCCTGATCAGTTTCACATCTCAGCATCCCAGATAGCTCAGAACTCGACATTGCGGACAGAAATTTTAACTCTCTCTTTTCCAGCACTTTAGACACAGTTGCTCCTTTGCACTTGATTGATTGCACAAAGATGATTAAAGAAAATAGTCCAACGTCATGGTACAACAAGCACACTTAGGCCCTTAAGAGAGCAGCCAGAAAAATGGAGCGAAACTGGAAGAAAACAAAAAGAGGTATTTCGATTTTATGGGAAAGAGTGCCAGTTGCATAAGAGAGGCCTTAAAAAGCTAGATCTGCTATTTTTCAACCTATTAGAAGAAAATAAAAAGAACCTGGCCCTTTTTTTTGAAACAATGGCTAAACTAAGAAAATAAAGCTTCAAGCCCCGGTTTCAAGCAGCAAGCAGCATAATGACCTTTTGAACTTTTTTACTTACAAGATTGATTAATATCGGGTAAAATTTAATAAGCAACCGTCTAAAACAGTATCGCATGGGGCAGTGCAGTGTAGTCTCACGATGAAAAATTTGTTTAAAATTTTATTCCCAAAAAAAGGGGAGGGGAATTTAAAAAATTTTTTTGGGTTTTTTAAAAACAAAAAAATACGTTAGCCCCCAAAACCAAAACTATTGAAAGAGATGCTTCAGGGCATGAATCCTTTTTTTAAAATCATTCATTACCTTTTTCTTTGGGGGTAGGGGACCAAAAAAATTTTAAGTTTTGGGTCCCCATTAAAAGTTGTTAAAAAAAAAAAATTTTATCCTCCAAAATTTTTAAAAAAAATTTCAAAAAATATTCTAAAATCTTCCTTTTCATTAAAAAAATACTAAAAAAAGGGAGTTTTTTTTAAATTTTGTTCCTTTTAAAAAAAAGAAAGGGTTTTTTCCCGGTTTTTTAAATTTTAGGTTTTAAAAACCCTACATAGTATTTTTTTGGGGGGGGGGGGAACAGCTTTTTTTTGGTCACAAAAGATTTGCTTTATCATCCGTTTTTTGGGGTTTATCTCGATCTTAGTGCTGTTTTTCACTTTTGGGAATATTTTGGGTGAAAAATTTGAAACCGAGGGGTCTGAGCTTTTCCCTTTTAAAAAAAGGGTTTTTGGCCCGATAAAAGCCGGGGGTTCGGGCTTGCGTTTTTAAAGGGGGGAAAAAACATGTGACTTTGACAAACGAGGGCCCAGTCTCAATTCGCAAAAACCTATTTTTTGCCCCAAACAGTATTCAAAAATTTTGAATTTTTTACGTCCCAAATTTTTGTATGTTGAAATTTTTTCCAAAAAAATACCGGATGTTTTTTCAAAATTCCCCGGGGCATAATCCGAAGTGTACACTTGGCTTTTATTCCAGTCCAATTTGTCATCCCCCTTCCCCCACTTCCCCCTCCGTCCGTTCACTCAGATGTACTTTCCCTTGTTTTTCGTTGCATGAGTGCCCACTACGGGCCCCGGGAAAATAAAAAAGGGCTGAACTGGAAAGTCCTAAGCCCTTGATCTTTTGGGAAATTTTGGGTTTTGGGGGTTGATTTATTTTTTAAATTTTTTTTCCCCCTTTTAAAAAATTTTTTTTTAATTTTCAGCATCCAAATGTATTTA